>JAQIWA010001065.1:0-21569 GCA_034693305.1 Eueremaeus valkanovi
CTCCCCCTTATCTCTTCCTCCTCCTCTCCCCCTTATCTCTTCCTCCTCTCCCCTTCACTCTCTCTCTCCCTCTCCTCTCTCTCTCTCCCTCTCTCTCTTACTCCTCTCTATCCCTCTCCCCTCTCTCTCCTCCTCTCTCCCTCCTCTTTCCTCACCCCCTCTCTCTCCCTCCTCTATCCCTCTCTCCTCTCCTCTCTCTCCCCCTCTCTCTCTCTCTCTCTCTCTCTCTCGCCCTCCTCTCACTCACTCACTTACTAAAGGGGGTGTGGCATCATAGTTTTAAGAGGACACCTGGATTGTGCACTCCAGGTTAATTGACACACTACCGAATTTTGTGACTTTCGGTTTTGACAGCTCGGAGTCATTGGTGATCCAACGAAGCTCAGACAGGATCAGAGTTTACATCTACATTGGATTCATGTGAACTCTTGTGCACTGCTATTGACTGAAATGAAGGCTCAAATTCTATTTATTGGTCTAACCCTCCTATTTTGACACTTTAAAGCACCCTGGTTGCACTGTTGCACTGGACCTTTATTGCAATTAACAAAGGCAATTTGCAGACGGTTTGAATGAGTATCTTCTGGACAATTGGAAGTCCATTGGACACTATTGGACACCATTGGGCACTCCATTGTAATTATAGGAATGTAAGCCTAATGTCGTAACTATTGTGAAACTGATGGGTCATATTTGAGAATTCATTTGTTCGGGTAATTCGATTGCATTAAAGAAAATGTTTAGAAATAATAATAATTTTAAATCACTTTTAATTTAATTAATAATAAAATACTTTTTAATCAATTATTTGTCCAAATATTCGATTAAAAGTGATTTTGTTTTTACAGAAATCATAATAATTATAAAATTGATTCAAACGAATAGACATTTTTCATATTTATTACATTTGTTTTGCTATAAAAACCAAAAATAAGGCAAAACTTAATATAAAAAATATAAAAAAAAGACAATTATTTAAAGAAAAGAAATATTTATTTTATTTATAATTTTGTTTCAAATAATCTATAATTAAAGGACAAAAAGAAAATTTAATGATATTTTCGTTTAACCAAAAACTAAACCTTAATTATAGAAAAAGCAATTTTCGATAAATTTGTTTTCGTATGAATTTTTGAATTGTTTTATATGAATAATAATAAAGCGTTTGTTTCTAACACTAACACTAACTGTAGAGATCGTCGTCCGCGTCGTCCGCGAAATTGTTTTGGTTGTCCGCCGGGTTCCCACTGCCGGCCGGTTGACTGCCCGGGAATCTGAGTTCAAGAGTAGTATAAATAATTAAATATTTGTTTCACTTATTCTAATGGTTAGTAATATTACCTAAAATTAGACCCAAATCCTCGACTTTGTTGAAGAGTTTGGGAAAACATTTCGTATTTCCTAATGTCTGCGTCACTGACCGAACGTCGAGCGAATTTCATCGCTTCCTCGAAGTGATCGCGTCTTATCTCTGGCACCGGATCCGTCTCTTCCACTTCCTGTGCATTAAATTATTTGTCATTTAGAGGTAATTCAAACAAATGAGGCCAAACAGGTCTGGTCTGCACATACCATAGCAGCGGCCGCGTCGGGGTTTTGGGCCTTTTCCTTCTCCTTCTTGATCTCGATCTCAATGGACTCCCTTATGGCCAGTTTGCACGCGCGCTGACAGATCTCTGTGAGGTCGGCGCCACTGAAGCCGTGCGAGACTTTGGCGATGTATGTCAAGTCCACCTCTTTAGCCAACGGAGACTTCCGAAGGTTTGCGCGAAGAATCGATTCGCGAGACTTCTCGTCCGGCAGTGGAATGTATATCAACTGATCCAGTCTTCCGGGCCGTAGGATTGCCGGATCAATGATATCGGGCCTATTGGTGGCGCCGATTATGAATACATTCTTTTTACTACTCATGCCATCCATTTCTGTTAGGATTTGATTAATCACTCGATCGGCTGCTCCGCCGGCGTCGCCAACACTTCCGCCGCGAGCTTTGGCTATAGAGTCCAACTCATCGAAGAAGAGCACACAGGGAGCCGCTGCCCGTGCCTTACGTGCATAGGATTGCAATCATAATTATAGTCAACAAATCAAAGAGCAATCGCACAGTCAGTCAGTCATACCTTATCGAAAACGTCGCGAACGTTGGCCTCACTCTCGCCGAACCACATCGTCAACAGTTCCGGGCCTTTGATTGATATGAAGTTCGCCTGACATTCGTTGGCAATGGCTTTCGCCAAAAGGGTTTTACCACATCCGGGCGGGCCGTAGAAGAGGACGCCCCGGGAGGGAGTCATTCCGAACTTCAGGAATTTGTCGGGATATTCAACCGGGTATTGGATCATCTCCTGGAGCTCTCCCTTCACGTTCTGAAGGCCTCCAATGTCCTCCCAGGTCACATTAGGCACCTCGACCACAGTCTCGCGCAGAGCACTGGGACTGCTCTTGCCCAGAGCCCACCGGAAGTTGTCCATAGTCACGGCCAGGGAGTTGAGCACTTCCGCATCGATCTGTTCGTCTTCCAAATCAATTAAATCCATTTTTTCGCGGATCTGTTGGAGCGCAGCCTCAGAGCAAAGAGCGGCCAAATCTGCGCCAACGAAGCCGTGGGTCTCTGCGGCCATCCGTTCCAGGTCTACGTCATCGGCCAGTTTCATGTTTTTCGTGTGGATTCGCAGGATTTCCAACCTTCCGGTCGCGTCGGGTATTCCAATGTCTACTTCGCGATCGAATCGACCGAAACGCCTGAGCGCGGCGTCGATACTGTTGGGCCGATTGGTGGCCGCCATCACAATGACGTGCGATCTCTGCTTCAGGCCATCCATTAGAGTCAAGAGTTGAGAAACAATACGTCGTTCGACCTCTCCGTGAGTTTTCTCCCGTTTGGGTGCGATTGCGTCCAACTCGTCGATGAAAATAATCGCCGGCGCGTTCTTCTCGGCCTCTTCGAAGGCCTTCCGCAGATTGCTTTCCGACTCTCCCGCGAGTTTCGACATTATTTCGGGGCCATTGATCAGAAAGAAGAACGCACCTGTCTCATTGGCCACCGCCCGCGCTATCAGCGTCTTGCCTGTGCCGGGAGGGCCGTACAAAAGTATACCGCGCGGGGGCTTCACTCCAATGGCTTTGAAAAGACTCGGGTGTCTGAGTGGCAGTTCGACCATCTCTTTGATTTGTGCCAATTGCTTACGACAGCCCCCGATGTCGTCGTAACCGATGGAGTTCAGAGAGTCCTCCTCTTCCTCTCGTTTGACGGGTTCGCCCTCGCAGTGGATCACTGTATCGGGTGCTACGATACAGAAGGGCGAGGGATCCGTCTCCACCACTTTGAACTCAACCGCTCGCATACCGCCCCTCACGAGAAAGAGGTCGCCCTTATGTATGGGTCGGTAGGCCTCCAGAAAGTATGGCTTCAGATAGACATCGAATATACTTCCCGTCAGGCCTTCGACGGTGTCGTCGATGGGAAGGACGTGAATGCGTTTGCCGTACTTGACGTCAGGACAGGGCTGGACACTCACCACATCCCCCAACCGGACGCGAAGGTTGTTTCGAATGCAACGATTCATTCGGATCTTCTCGTTAGGACAGGTCTCGTCCGACAGCACAATACACACCGTTTCCCGTCTTTTCTTACCCTTCAAGAGAACGGTATCGCCTCTGAAGAGCTGCAACTCATCCATCTTTGCCTGCAATCACATGCAGAGGCCAGTCGTGTCATCAGTGGTTCAATGGTTGCAATCAATTGAATAGAAATGAATACTCACTTGAGATAAGGCAACGACAGAGTTGTCATCATTGGTCGCCTCTTCCACCAGAAGACGGTTCGGCTTTGTCTTCGTCTTCAGTATAGCTGTCGCCAAATCGTCAGCACTTGAGCAGAGATTCGATAGAAATGATTAGAAATTAGTTTTAATTAATTATATTTCGTATAATTGAGTCAAAACCGGCAGACAATCAATCAATCAATGGGTCAATACTTAGGCTTTTTGTCGGACATTATATTCGCTTAAATTATATAATGTTTTGTCGATTAATATTCAGTTGTGATACTAATCACAGAGAAAGTGATTTAAAGTTAATTGAAATCAAAATCTAATTGAAATCAAATCGTATTTCGTATTAATCGCTGAGAAGTGAAACTCAATTCAATGAATGACTGACTGAATGACTGGTAAATAAAATTGCATTTATTGTTGAGTCACTCTATGGCTCACTCTATGCAGTCATTCACTGCTTTCACTCTACACTACACACACATAGATAGCACTGGAGTCCAGACTACAGTCGACTTACTTTAACTTTGATTCTAACAATAATTGCAATAATTATTATTCTTAAATATATTGAACTTAACAAGCTACAAGAGATTAATGAGACTGACATGTATGCAACCCTCAATTAAGATGTGTTAGTTTAATCATCAAATTATTTTATAAAACTGAACTTGATATTCACTTGAATATCTGAACACGGTAAAAACTTCCTCGTCAAATGTTTCAGAAAAATAGCCCCATGTTGACTTTTTGTCTTCAAAATTAGCTCAGGACAGCATTTTAAAAAAATTCTTGAATCTGAGGACTAATTGATGAAAACTTGAAATTCAATTCGTCTTTATTTAAGGAATGCATGCAATGATGCAAACGACTGATTTCACAAAAAGTATGCCTGTACACTCTACACCATAGGCCAGCATTTGGGAAATCGGATTTCCCATGTAGAGAGCCTGTGTAGTTACAATATAGGAAAGTGATCGGGCTCAACAAATATAACATGATCATAAATGCAGAGTGAGACAGGTGGAAATAACAATGATTTATTGAATGAACCAACGAATACAATATTAATAGAGAGTTTGGTTGAAATGAATGCAAAAATGATATCGTTTTTTGTGATTTGTTCTCAACTTTTATAAGAAATTTTTCCACTGAACTCGTGAACTGAAAGATTTTATTCAAGAGCAATTTCAATCTTCTGCCTGACTCTGCTCTACACTCTACACTGTACAGTGTACAATTTCAAACTTTGTACAATTTGTATTTTCAATCTGTGAATTTGACCCCGATGTTCAACTATTCTCACTCAAGACAATTAATTTTCAAATCCTATCGGAAGCACATTCACTGTCACTGTCTCTCAGCCATAGAGTCAATCCTTGCGACTGATTTGTGTGTCCTTTGAAAGGATTTCCGTTCCTGACTCCTGGGTTACTCTCAAAATGAATTCTTAAAATACAATACATTTGGTAGAAATGTAACTTTTAAACACTTCTGCTCTGCTTGGTCATTGATCATTCAGACAAGTAATCATGTTTTTAGATACATATGCTGTAGTAAAGAAATAAGTTGTCTTGATCATTCATCTGCACCAAAATGCCTTTGACGTACCATGACACTTTGTGCAAGGTTATACAATTTTGATTCAAAGATTGAACTTGAATTATTCGTTTGAATATAACTTATTATTAATATTTAGATTATCTTCAGATGTATTGTATTGTTGTTTAGCAATCATTTAATTGATTTTCTATAAACTTTCAGAAAAGAGGGGTTAAAGCAGATTAAGAATTCACTACAATGTGTGTGAAAGTAACAAATATTAGCAATATAAGCAAGATGATTCTATGAACTTTTAACTTGAGCATTCAAATCTATTCTGCAACTTTAGATATACTGTCAACACCCAGAACAGAACAGAACAGATCAGATCAGAACCCTTGTCAGTTCAAAATATATACTGTATTTCAGATGTTTGCAAATGCCTATACATTTGGTAGTTATGAAGACCAGGAATAGCACTGATCAGTGATCCCACGTATAAGAAAAATATGCATTTTGAATCATCTCAATTATAAGCTCGACACATTTTCATAGATTGATGAAGAGCCAATTACATTTCAAATCACTCGAGTAATTCTTAACCAAATTTTGAATAACCTTTACTTTTTAGAAAGCATCCTTGCTAATATTTTAGCAGGTATTATACCAGGTCTAAAGATAATTCTGATGCATTTTTATTTCTTAAAGCTGTGGTTATACCCCCCATTCCCCACTAGCAACAATGAGTTGCTTGACTTTCAAGGAATACAAATGCATCCGAATTATCTTCAGACAGGGTGTGTTCAAAATTCTAAATATGATTCTGATTATACGGGTAATAGTAATGGTAACTCATTTAATAATATTATTATTATAACTTGATATCAAAAAAGTTCAGATTATATTAATTTATATTAATAAATGTCACGTACTTTGTGAACATTCAATCATTACTTTTGTTTATTTATAGTTTTGTTTTCCGATTAAAGTATTTTATGAATCATAAGAAGAGATAATAAAAGTCTGAAAAAGATAATGATTTCGCTTAAGATTTATATTATTTTGTAAACAAATTCTTGTTTGACATTCATTTCAGTCATCCATTCAATAGATATTCAATAGAATTGTCTGAAAATCAATTGAAAACAAAATTTGTTTTTTGTTTAATTCATTGAAATAATGGCCGGAATTAAAGGTTTGCAAACATTGGGTTCAATCATAACATTCATAACTCGATTGACATTCAATTAATTGCTTTTATTTCTCTTATCTCTAATCAAATATCAAATCCATTGAATTGAATGAAAATTTTGTTGAATTTGTCAAACATTGCATCCATTCATACGATCGGAATATAGCGTAAGAACCGATGAATCGATTTGTTTTCAAACAATTTAATTAATGTTTTGTTTAATTCATTTGTAAAACAGTTTAGTTTTGTTGGCATTTTTGGGTTCAGTGGGAATGACATTAGTAGTGTTGGGCTGTGCTCTGCCCAACTTCGGCCCGTAAGTCAATCCAATCCAATCCATACCCTTATGTTTGCTTATGTTCTCTATCTATCTATAATTCTCTACTCATTCTCCTTCCGTTCCCACCCGTCCGGTGCAGGTCTTGGTGGCCATTCTTTGTGGTCATATTCTATGTGTTGGCGCCGTTGCCCACAATAATCGCCCGAAGATATCAGGACGACGTGGGCTCTAGTAATGCGTGCAAAGAGTTGGCCCTATTCTTGACCGCAGGCATCGTTATATCGGCGTATGGACTGCCTATAGTGCTGGCCCGCTCTCCTATGGCCGCCGGAACCGCTATCGTTAGTTCTCATTTCAATCATATGTTTAAACGAATGATCAGTTTTGACAACAAATCATAATTAAGTGATAATTAAGTAATTCTTAACATATTTATAGATAAGTCGTATTCGTATTGAGATTACAATAATTGCAATCTTTATATGCAATTCATATAAGGCTTATATTTTTAGTACAAATATATTCAAACGTTAGACCAATCAAACCAATCAATCCTTCGTTTATTTAATCGATTAAAATCAGGATTTAGTTGAGGCCAGAGATGGTCAGAGAGACCAGACTTGAGATTCACATTCAGAGCTCTTATAAGTTATATTACAACTAAAAGACCTCTGAATTGAATGACATTTTTTACTCAAAAATAAATTTCTTATGAAATCTAACTTTAATTTAAAGAAAATATTTAAATATTTAATGAAAGCCAATCTACTGAATGGGCGAACAACTCATTATTCTAATGGTTATTGCCTTACAGATCGAGTCGGGTGCGTGTGTTTTAGTACTACTGGGCAACACAGTTGTATTTTTGACAATTTTAGGATTTTTTATTGCTTTTGATAACGACGACGACGGATACAATATGTGGTAATTTATATTCATTGTTTGTACGGCATGTCTGGCCACTAGCCTGACCCCTGTCTGACCTCAGGTCATGTCAGGTCATGCCACTGAATGTCATCAATTTGTTCAATATTTGTGTAAAATTGTGTTAATTTCTAATTTCATTAAAAACTTACAAATTTTCTAATAATTATAAATAATTTAAATAACATTTTGTTTTCAATTATTTTTTATCGAAATACTAAAGAATACTTTTTCCGAAATTAACGGCTCTTTTCGATTGTAAATTAATTGCATTTTTAGTTTAATTTAATTGAATTCAATAATTGTATAAAATTTTATAAAAAAAACTTTTCGATAAGAACTTAGAATTTGGGTTAAAATGTTTTGCTTTCAAACCATTGTTTCGATTACAAGAAGAAATTGAATTTTCATTAAATAAGACATTCCTTGACTTTTGCAAAACCATTAAAAACTCGTATACAATAGCGAGAGAACAGTAGGGATAGCATCAAAAACTACTTCAGTTACTGAAAGTTCAGTACAAAGAATGCACTCTTTGATGGATAGGCTTAGAATCAAATGAGAAAAACAATTATTGTATTATTCATATAATTTATAAATTATAACATACTATAAGTCTGTCTGTAGTTATAAATAATTATTTATTTAAATTTTAAAACTATATAAAACTTGAAAAAGTTTTTTAATTACACTTTAATTATAGTATAAGTTCTGTATTTTTAATTCTAATATAATTATTAATTATAATAAAAAAGAAATTAAATATTTTTTTGATTTAAATTATTGTAAAATTCAGTCATAAAATGATAAATAAATGTGAGAATCGATTGTTTGATAAGAATATAAAGCAATTACTAGTTTTGGCGGACAGAGCAGAACAGAGCCGAACAGAACAGAACTGAACGCCAGAGCAGAAGCAGAGCTGAAGTGAACTTATTTTTCAGTTGAATTCATGGCTAATACATGTCTATAACTAATTGATTCTTTTCAATAGGAAAGACCACCAAATAGTGGTTCCAAATAATAAGTTCTCAAAATTATTTATAGCCTTTGAAATACATTTCTCTTTGCTTTTCATTTCATATCTCTCTCGCAATTAAATTACAAAAATGTTTACTCAAAGCGAATGAAATAATTTCTGAATTTTTAATGTTTTTCCTGAAAATGAAAAGAAATATCTTTTTATCCATTGATGTAATAAACGAATGAGTTTTATGAATATTAAAACTGTTATATCGAATACATTAGTCATGTATTTAAGAGTAATGCGATTTTTGACGACAAATATTCATTCATTGCTGACGTGATTAGAGTTTTGTAGAAATAAATGTAAAAATTCTTATCGAAAACCAATCGAACTGACTGTGAGAGTGAAGTGAATTATTCATTAATCCGATTGAATTCAAATCTAATGACAATTATTGTTCGGATTTGTTGTTAAGCAAACAATTTGATTGAGTTTAGGTTCAGATGCTTTCGAATAAAAGTAATTCAAAGTTTAGATTAAAAGCAAATACAGTATAATATGAAAGAGAATATAATCTAAGTTAGGATTGTCTTAATAAACATGAGTTGAGTTGTGAGCTTGGCTTCAGTCGAGTCGAGTCGAGTCGAGTCTGGTTGGACTCCAAATCGGTGTGTATTGTGAGGATTGTGAGGATTGGGATGATTTAATGGGAGACCACCCAAAGAGAATTACCTACTCTGAAGAGAATTTAAATAGGTTAGCTTTCTTGCAGCACAGGCACAGCACAGGCACAGCATAGGCACAGCGTAGGGTTCGATATGCGAGTCGAGTCGAACGCTCACAGCTTATGGCTTACAGTGCTTACAGTGCTTACAGTGCCTACAGTGCCTACAGTGCCTACAGTGCACTACACACTACTCTTCTCTAGTCTTATGCCTTAGCAGTTAAGCTTATATTCTTAGCTGAGTTGGTTGTGAGCACAGGCATTGGCACAAGCATTGGCACAGGCACTGGCATCATAGGCAGCACAGTTGTATTGCTTGTACTCTTGATGGACACTCTCTTGATATGCGAATCTGGCGTTCATGACCTCATCCGCCACACACAGAGATCTATATTTTAAGTTTTATAATTTCTACGCATTTGCACACAGGCTCACACAGGCTGTGCCGCTTATGCATTGCAAATGTATAGTTCCCTCCACCAGAGCTGCTTTCCCTGAGAGCCCCCTCATCCTCTTGTGTGGTCCCTTTCACTCTTAAACTTGTTGCCCGAGACTAAGAACTCGAAATGAGTGCTCAGCCAATGGGAAGACAGGAAAACACTAATCAATCTTCCGTGAAATGCTGGGAAGGAGGGGCTCTGTGCAAAAAGTTAGGGCTGGTCGCTGGTCACTGTTCACTATTACAATTATATTAGCCTTCCTTTATAACTTCATCAGGACGGGCAGAACATAGGCACCAGTACAGAGCTGTATCTCCAGTACCTCCAGTACATCCAGTACCTACAGCACGAGCATTGAACAGAAGAGAACGCCATTCAACGACTGGTGCATTGAATGCTTGCAAACCAACGCTGATTGCTATAGTATTTTCGTATTTAGGCCTCTCTGTGCTCAACACTCCAGTATCCAGTACTACAGTAACTGCTCCACGATTTGACATAACGTCAAATAACTGCGTATTGGCTCACAATTACGCTGAAAAGTCAGCTCTAAGTTAGTCAGTCCTGAGTCAGTCCTGACTGTTCTCAATGTTCTGACTCTTCTCTCAGCTCTAAACTTCTGAGCTCTCAGTTCTATACACTTTGTATGAGTTGTACGACTTTTTCAATTTGTTTCGTTCGTATCTCTTCTGTTAAGCTCTTGTGTACAGAACTTCTAGAAAACTAACCATAGCTTACATAGCCTTGTGTTTGCAGTTCTATTCAAATTTCCAATTCCTGTCTCTGTCTCAGCATTTTTTGAGCTCTCCTACACTTTAGAGCTCATAAAAGTTGATAACTTATGAACAAAATTGTGTTTAAATGAGTGAACAATCACCCGAATTGTGTCAACCCATCCGTCCGACTCAGACATGGGCTCAAACTAAGCCATGGATTCATATCAACAATGATAACGACAGCGAAAGACTTTGAAAGTTCACTAAATAAGTGTAAAGCGCGTGAATTGAGTCCTAACAGAGTGTCACATCCAAATGTCAGCCTGCTCACCCGGACCTCTTGGGTGGACGCCAAGACCGCATTGGCACAGATCGAAAAGGTATGTCTAAACGTCAACATTGCTCTTATGAGCGCCTAATCGACGCCAGCCATCAAACAGTTCTGTATTGCCATAACTAAAACATAATATGTTTGAAACGCTGGCTATAAGTGTTGTTTTGCTTTGTTTTGGCACATCTTTAGGGCAAAGCATCGGGCAATGCATCGGCACTATGGGTGCGAACCAAACTTCAGGCATATTTATATGATTTGGGATTTTTCATACAGAAGAATGCAGGAAAAGTGCTATTCGTTGGCCTACTTGTGCTCATCACGTTTTGTGTGGGACTTAAATCAGCGACAATCGAGACTAATGTCGAGCGATTATGGGTTGAGGGTATGTGTGCTGACTCGCCATCTCTGCCATTGGCGTCCATTGATTCCATGTATTAATTAGTCTTTCGATTGTCTAAACTTGTGTTCAATCAGAGGGCGGAAGACTAGAGAAGGAAATGAAATACATCCGAACCACTTTGGGTGACGGGTTCGGCAGCACTAATCAGATTGTGATCCAAACACCAAAAACTACAGGTGCGAGTGTACTGCACGTTAACGTTCTCCTCTCTCATATGGAGACCATGAAAGTGGCCACAAAAGTAACGGTCGATATGTTTGAAGTGTGAGTTATATTCAATTCTCATGTATTTTGTTTTACTCAGACTACCTGAGCTAGTACTACCTGCTCAGCTCTGATACCTGTGCTCTTAATTATGTCATTAGTCGTCATAACAGAGTTTAATTTCATTATTGGAAAAGTTTATAAACATTTCATTTGAATCAATGCATAAAATTCTAATTATTAGACAAAAGGCTTTCCTTTAATCCGATTCCTTAAAAGTTATGTTTGATTGAGAATTGAGCGCCAAATCCGGAATATATGATAAATAAAAGCCTTTAGAGATCTGTTTCTATGTTTTCATCAATTAATTCAAATGACCTTATCTAATATGACAGCACGTGGAGACTCAAAGACATCTGTTACTCACCGAGTATTCCCAGCTTTGATACCCATTATATCGATTCCGTGAGTGATATAAATGAAACCATTTTGACTGAAATGTCTAACAAATAATGGAAATAATCTTAATCTTTGATCAGATGCTCGAAAATTTATTTCCCTGCGCTATAATCACTCCATTGGACTGTTTCTGGGAAGGGGCTAAACTACTGGGACCAGAATTTCCAGTTCCTATTCCGTAAGTAAAGACCAACAGAATTGTTGTCCAAATATTTGCAAACAAATGCTTAGTTATGTTTGATCTGTGATTCAGTGGCCTCGGAATGAATGTCCAGTGGATTAATTTGAATCCAGAACTACTCGTCCAAACAATGATGACATCAATGAGAGGGCCAGAGCGTCATCCGAATACCTTTCCGTTTTCAACGTTAGAAAAATTCATGAAAAGAGTAATTAATGAATGAATGGAAAGATATGTGAAAACTAACTGATTATCTGTTGAACCAAAGGCTGGCATCACTTCTGCCTATCAGAAGAAGCCCTGTTTGGACCCGACAGACAGGGATTGTCCCACAACTGCCCCAAACAAAGTTTCGGGTCAACCGCCGGACATCGGTTCTGAGCTAACGGGCGGTTGCTATGGATTCGCGACCAAATTCATGCATTGGCCGGAAGACCTGATTGTAGGCGGAGTCAAGAAGAACAAAACGGGACACATAGTGCGCGCCAAAGCTCTTCAGTCCATCATTCAGCTGATGGCCGAACAGGAAATGTTTGACTTCTATCAGCACACATACAAAGTCCATAACCTGGACTGGTCTATAGACAAGGCTCGTATGGTTCTGGAGGCCTGGCAGAGGAAGTTCGCTGAAGTAAGAAAGTTTTAAACAATGTGTTAAAACACATAATCGCGCACAACATTAAAATATATCTGATGTCTGTCCTCTATATCTGACAGGAAGTGCAAAAGTTCTCAGAAAATGACCTGCATTTGAAACATCAAGACATCAATCTGTTTACGAGCACTTCACTCATGGATATTATGAAAAGCTTTTCTGACGTCAATGTAATGCGCGTTTCGATCGGTTATATTCTTATGTTGATATACGCCGGGTATTCGCTGTGCAAGTGGAACAATAGCGACGATTCTTTCAGTTTACTGGGAATAGCGGGCGTCATAATAATTGGTCTGTCAGTGGCCGCAGGGCTCGGCTTCTGTGCTCTAATTGGGTTAGCATTCAATGCATCGACGACTCAAGTAATTAGACTTTCGATCCAATAATCGACTCCTTATTGACTGAATGCCATATTTGCAGATAATTCCGTTCTTAGCGCTGGGAATCGGTGTCGACAATATGTTTCTGTTGGCGCACACGTACTCTCAGAACTTGAATTCTGATACTCCTCTAAAAGTGAGTAAAGCATTGATTCGTTTGAATTGCTTTAGATTTCCAACTCTTTTGTGATAATAAGTAATAACTTTGAAAATGGTTTTACTCTCAGAACAAAAGCGGCGAATGTCTGAAGCAGATCGGGTCCAGTATTCTGCTCACATCCTTCGGCAATGTGTTTGCATTCCTGGCCGCTGCTATCATTCCAATCCCAGCCCTTCGATACTTTGCTCTTCAGGCGGCGATTCTCATAGCATTCATATCTGTTTCGGTATTACTCTTATTCCCTGCGGTGGCCAGCATTGACCTGAGGCGGCGCCGGACCCAGAAAAGGGATAAGTCGTGCTGTCTCTACACAAATGTCTCAACCAATGCGAACAATTCCAGTGCTAATCAACAGAAGTCAAGTCATAAAAAGCTATTTTCCAAACCCAAGCGCGACTCTATCAAGAAGTGCATTGTTCACGCCTTACCGCCCGACCGCTCGCATGTGGTGACCATATTAGCGCCGGCAGACAAGAGTGCGAACCAACCGTTTTTGCCAAAGATGTCGTGTAAATGTGCTGCAAATGACAGTCAAGTGCGAGAACATTGCGCACCAGATATAGTGCAAGTGAGCCAACAGTGTCGACTCCGGTGCGAAGATGACAGCAAATGGACGTTAACTTATTTCGCGGACAATATTTATGCACCGGTTCTGCAGAAAAAACCAGTGAAAGCGTGTGTTGTGTTTGTATTTATAATTATTCTGATAATCAGTGTCTCAGGTCTGGTGCGCGTCGACGACGGACTCGACTTAACAGATATAGTGCCGCGAAATACAATTGAATACAGATTTTTGAGTTTTCAGCGAAAATACTTCAGTTTCTTCAATATGTTTGCCGTCACTCAGAAGAACTTCGAGTACCCGAACAATCAGAAACTTCTGCACGAATACCATCAGGCCTTCACTCGGGTCGGGCAGATAATCAAGAACGACGACGGGGGCCTACCTGAGTTCTGGCTCACTATGTTTAGGGACTGGTTAAGGGGCTTACAGGAGGCATTCGACAATGATTGGAGGGAAGGGTGTATTACAAGAGAGAACTGGTTTCCAAACGCATCAGATGAGGGCATACTTGCCTACAAACTACTGGTCCAAACGGGACGCGTCGACAATCCAGTTGACAAGTCTTTGGTAATGAATTCAAAATATCAATGTTTTCAAAATTCTTACCAATTCTTACCGACCCTTAACTCTGACCCACAAACAGGTTCTCACTATGCGCTTAGTAGATGAGGTCGGGATCATAAACCCGAAAGCCTTCTACAACTACTTGACCGCATGGGTCTCCAACGACGCGTTAGCCTATTCTGCATCTCAGGCCAGTTTTAGACCTGAGCCGCGCCAATGGATTCACGTGGCACAAGACGTGGAGCTGAAAATAGCCAAATCCCAGCCTTTAGTTTACGCACAAATGCCCTTCTTTTTGAATAATATGCGAACGACTGCAGAAATAACTGATACAATACAAGCGATTCGCGCCATATGTCAGAAGTTCGAAGATAAAGGACTTCCAAACTTCCCGACCGGAATACCATTTATTTATTGGGAACAATACGTTAGACTCAGATTCTATTTGTTTTCTGCACTCGTCGTTGTGTTGGCCGCAGTATTCCTAGTAATCAGTGCTTTTCTGTTGAACCCCTGGACCGCAACCCTTATAGTTGTGGTCTTAATAATGATTGTCATCGAACTGTTTGGGCTGATGGGTCTGCTTGGCATCAAACTCAGTGCTGTTCCGGCTGTCATACTAATAGTTTCGGTTGGAATCGGCGTTGACTTCGTTTCGCACATAACTATGGTTTGTCTTCAACTCATATACTGATTGAGCGAACATTGAGTTTATTTAAATGTTCATTAAATTACAGAGTTTTCTAACGAGTATTGGCAGTAGAAATCATAGGATGAGAATGGCTTTGGAGCACATGTTCACTCCGGTCACTCACGGCATCGTATCCACACTGTTCGGCATAGTTATGCTCGCCTTCTCTGAGTTCGACTTCATTATCAGGTAATCAGTCTTTCATTGGACTTAATCACGTAATTGAGTTGACTTTATACTAACCATTCTTTACATACCATTCCTTCAGATACTTCTTCTATGTCTTACTCGGAGTCGTCGTTTTGGGTGCATTGAATGGACTTGTATTACTGCCAGTCCTTCTCTCAATCATAGGCCCTCCGCCAGAGATAATTCCATTCGACTACGAGGACCGCATAGCCACGCCCTCCCCTTCGCCGTCTCCCCCGCCTTCTCGAAAAAAGCTGCGCTCAGTCAGTGGTCCATACTTTTCGCGCCGTACGTACCCTCGGGTGCAATCAGAGATATCGCTGTCGACCATATCAGAAGAGCCGCAATCATATCATTCCTCACATGAGATCGTAGTTCAGCCGGAATTCGTTGTCGAGACAACCACTATAACCAACCCTCTGAACGGCGCGACCCAAACTACCTCTACCTCAACTACACCCACGTCTTCCAGTGAGGTATATATCAACAGAAAAGTGCTTTTCTTTGGCTTTCATTAGAAGTCAAATAAATTAATTAAATATTAAAACAAAAACTTATTTGAAATTAAAATTTTGTCGATTGTGTTGAGCAGACGAGTGCCTCAGAAAGTCCTACGCCTTCGACAGATCGCGAAAGCCCTGCAATGAGTGAAAGTAGCGGAACCTCTTCTATGAGTGATAGCAGTTCTGCCACTAAATCATCACTACCTCCGCAAGGCTTAAGTCAACTCCAGCCCCAATCGCAACATACCGTTACCACTAAAGTGATGGCAACCGCGAAGTTGAAGGTTGAAGTGCACACGCCTTATATCGATAGGGACTACAACTTCAACAGCAATAGTCGACCCAATAGTAGAAATAGAGATCAGTCTCGAAGACATAGTCGCGGCTCAGACTCATAGGAAGGACTGCTCTGTATTGATGTTGTTATTCAATTCAGAACTGATTGTCGATTCGGTTAATCATTGGAGAGAACAGTGCTTTCGACCAATTGATTGAAAACTTTTTATATGTTTTCATATTTAAGATTATTTCAGAAATAATTTAAATTATAATCGATTTAATAGTATTTAAAAGTTATCCAAACTTATGGCCAATCAGTCGATTAAATTAAAATATAATTTATTGAAAAATTCATTTATGTATAGAAACTCATTCATCGCTCAGTCGTTAACTTTTTACTCATGACTTGTAAGACTCATCAGAAAAAGAAATCAAATCATTAATGAATTTTCAAATTTAGTTTAGAATTGTATTGAAATCTATTATTCATTGGAAAACAAAAGGGTATTTCATTGAGACATATGATGTAATTATTTATTTTATTAATAAAATTTAGATAAATATTGATTAAAATAAATAGACTTTTTATACAAATAAAAAAAATCAGAAAAAATTGAATGCAATTCAAGAATTGGTATTAAAATAATTTTTATTTTTGAATTACAATCAAAAATGTTTTGAAAGCGAATAATGAGATAAAAAGAAAATAATAATAAATGAAATCAATAGCCGAACAAAACATTAACCGATAAGAAGGCAAATGAACTAAACTATACTTAAAGGCTATTAATAATCAATTTTTGCATAGAATTCAAGATTTGGTTCAAATGAATGAATACTTAAAATCTAAAAGTCTTTCGATTCGGTTCTCTCTTCACGTTCTGCTGACTGTCTTCAGAGTGTTTACGCATTTTGTTGACTAAACTTCTGATCCGATCGTCAAAACTGAAGGGTTTAAAAGTCGTCGCTTTCTTCTCGGACTTCGTCTGCAGAGCGCGCGGACTCTTGAAGGCCGGCATTGGGTTAGCCTTGAACTGCATTTTCTGCACTTCCTGTTTGTCATCATTGGTCGCCATTTTGACGGCTCGTAATTCATTGCGCTTTTCAGTCATGAAATGCAATTCAACCGCTTTTGTCGGCTCTTTCACTGACTTGACTCGGGGTATACCCGAAGCAAACTTCGCGTCAAATAATTTCTTTCGAATCGGATTCGCTTTAAACGAATATTTTTTGATTTCTGAAGCGATTATGTCTTCTGTTTGTCGGGGAGTCCGACGGTGTCTGAGAATTGACTGCAGTTTCGGAGACTTTGGTCGAGTCAGTGATGATACAGATGAAGACCGAGAGCGCATACCACTACCTGTGCCGGTCCGGTCCAGAGAACGGGATCGATCCGAACCTCGCGGTTGACTCTCAAACTCTTTGACCAATTCTGCCATTGATTTGTATTTATCGGAACTGCTTTTGGCGGTTGAGTACAGACGCGAAACAATCGATTGAGTGCTCACTTTCCGATTGGCGCCGGCAGTGGATCTCCTAATTGGCGTTCCTTTCCTACGATTCGAAGTCGCAAATCGTCTTTTGGCCGAATCTGAACTGTTGGCTGACTTGTGCGGACTCACGAGTTTGACCGACTTCTGGACCTTCTTTAGCCCACTCTCAATCACATACGACTCCCGTCCAGTCAGAGGGATCTCCAGATTGAGTGCTTCCGACTCAGCATTGTTTCCAATATTTTCTGAATAAAAGATAATTCAAATAAATAAACAATAATTGAAAACCAGTTCTAAATAATACCGCTTTCGAAGACTTCATTCACCACTTCATCGATGTCTTCATAATTGAGTTCTTCGTTGTCTTCGCATTGGATTTGATTCGACACATCATTTGGGACTTCATTTTGGAGTCCATTCTGTACTTCCAAATCGATTCTCACTTCAATGGCAGCAATGCTTTCGGGATAATCGGGCGCTTCGGTTGAGTCGACCAGTGCTGAGGCATTGGGTAAGGACTCAACCAATTCAGTCATTCTGAAGACCATATCTTCGGTCGTGTTCTGCACTTCTTGTCTCCATTTCTTCTGCTTCTTCTTAGAGCTGATACGGGTTTCCCTCAAAGGAGTGCTTCCGTTGTACTGAAGAACTCTCATAGGAGTTGATCGCAATTTGTATGACTTCTTCTTCTCCAAAGTCCACGACTTTTTGGTAGAATAGAAGACTTCGTTGTCTTCGTCTTCGATGGCGTTCTCCTTATTCTGTGGCGGAGTTTCATATCTTAAGCCATCGTTCGCTTCAATGAATGCTTCTCTCAAAACATCTTTATTTGGATTCGCTTTTGATTTGCATTCAATCGGCGTTTGGTTTGCAATCAAACTCTCGTTCTCTCCATAAGTGCTCTTCTGTTCATCCATTTCGTGATCCACTTCTGTTAGACAACAGAAACGATACACTAATTAGTAATTACAGTCTTTTTCTTTTGTTTATCTTTTTTTTTTGCAAAACTAAATGGTCTTTCGGTTTAACCATTGTTTCGATGTCTGCTTCACTGTATGACTCAATGCTTAACCCATTGTATGAACCAATGATTAAACCGAAAGAGCCTTTAGTTTTGCAAAAACGCGATAAATAAAAGAAAAGTACTGTAAGTATAGAATTGATTGCAATTCAAACAAAACAAAGCAATGAGTCATCGGTTCAAAGGCAAGCACTCACTGAAGAAGTGGTCCATCCGTTGCAACTGATTCGGCGATTCTTCGGCAGCGAAGTCGCAGAACTGAGGGCACATATAATCCCAGTCTTTGGTCTCTTCAGTCGACCTAAACATTAAATGAGTTATAATTACATTAATTACTAATAAGTATTCATTAATTGCTTTACATTTTGTTGAATCCAAGCAATGATTAATCGATTCAATCAATCAATTGAATTGAATTGAATTGAATTGAATTGAATTGAATTGCAATCCAATTAACGATTATTTGTCGATTAATAATGTATTGATGTTTGCCTTCAATTCAGTTAACGTAAAGCGCTTTCAAATTCAAATATTTTAAAAAACGGTTTCTTATTGTGTAGTAGAGGTCTCAGCAGTAAAGTAGAGCCAAAACGCAGACAATATGATAGCCGATAACCGGGTATTCTTACGACGAATATGCGCTCAACCGGTTCACAGGTCTACTCTAATATGAATATGAAAATGAGCAAGTTTATTGAATGCATAACAGAATGACAATAGTGGTATGATCAAAGACACTGAAGTGCACAGTATTATAATGACCTGAGACACGACATCGTGTCCTACCAGTAATACAAAAGAGTATGGGGTCAAGCGCATATATTGCCCCCCCAAATTGATTGAAATATATTATAATATAAATTACATGAAAATATGTAAAAATTTATTAGAAATTCAAAATAAATAAAAAAATTAATTATACAAAAGTTTAAATGACAGTGATTAAGTTAAATTAAAAAAAATTATTATAATAGACGAAAATTAATTTTTCAATATTTTTAACTGTAAGGTTGGTTCTTCTATCACTTAGCATATAAGTGTACTTAGAAAACGAAGACTCAACTCCAACTGTAGTAAGGGGCGCAAAATTGTATTTGGGAGTTTTGTTTTCAATAAATTTGAAAATATCAGGATTTTTCTTCAGACTGTTTTTGAATTTTTCCAAAGCATATCCATTTAGTTCTCTTTTCACATCATTTATTATTCCAATATAATCATTTAGAGTCAAATTTTCTTTTTGAAGAATTTTCAATTTCGCTGTTAAGACACGAAATTCTTCAAATCTATACAACTCATTTTTGGCCAAATCACTTAATATTAATTTTTTCAATTCAAGAATTGCTTTATTATTTTTCGTTTCAATTCTTCGAATAAACTCACAAACTTTAGAATAGTTTTCACGGTAATAGAATCCGGCTTCTAACCATGTCCCCCATCTTGTTATTACGGCATCTGGCGGTAATCTTATTTTACATATTCCGAAAAATAAACGCTTTCTTTGAGGTGATTTCTTCAATACTTTTTTCATTAACGAAATGAACTTATCAGCATTGATATTGTTTTCTCTAATTGAGACACAAACTCGGTGAAGTGAATGAGCTAAACACGTTATGTGATGCGCATTTGGAAACATGTTTTTCGATGTTCGCATTGCTTTTAACATTGAAGGCGCCTGATCGCTCAAAATCAGCTCAACTTTAGGGAATGTATTCTCATTAGGCCAAATCTTTTGACAAGCAATTTCTAGAGCTCCTGATATCGCTGTATTATCTGTTTTCTCTAACACTTGTGTTGACAATAACATTGGTTTAGATTCTGTGCCATCAAGTCTTCCTATCATTACATTACAAATGGAACGATCTATTCTATCAGTAGTCTCATCTATCATCAAATAAACATCTGATTCTCCAATTTGTTTTCTTAAATCATTAAATTTTGAAACATAGACTTTGTCGTAATAATATTTCCTCAAATCGTCAGCTCTTGGTATATTATACCCGGTATGTTTTGATAAAAAACTTCTGAATAATTCGTTGTTTACCTTTTCCAATGGTACATCGATTGCCATTAATACTGATACCAATTCAGTTACAAATTCCTGATTCGACATTCTATTCGTTGTTATATTTTCATTTGATTTCCTTTTTTTAGGGCTTTTATCCATTTGTGAAAGTCGTCTTTTTATATGTGACGGAGTTTGCAAATGTACAGTTACTGTAGAATTCAAAGATTTGTCGTTTTTGCATTTGAAGATGTGCTCACACAAAAAACATTGAATTTGACCATTCTTTGTGTTTAGTTCCTCTGGATGTTCGGCACATAATCTTTGTATATTTTGTTGACTCATTGTCTGTTTCACAGTATTTTTAATCAAAATTCTAATTATGTTTGCTTACAATCACTGTTTGAGACAAAAATTTATTATTATTTTCACTTAAAGTATAAATTATTTCCAACGCTTTCTTCGCTCTTATTATTCAAAACTGTTTTATCACTTATTTCACAGTTTTTTAAATCAAAATTCAAATTATGTTTGCTTTCAATCACTGTTTGAGACAAAACTTTATTATTATTTTTATTTAAAGTTCAGATTATTTTCTACACTTTCTTTGCTCTTATTATTCAAAACTGTTTTATCACTTATTTCACAGTTTTTAAATCAAAATTCAAATTATGTTTTCATTCAATCACTTTATTATTATTTTCATTTAAAATACACTCAAAATTGACTAAACCTCAAATGAACTAAAATTAAAGTAATTCTATATATATATGATAAAGAAACGAACAAAATGTGGACTCATTTTGCATTTGGACACCGTTTCGAGGATTAAAGGATTATACTTTAATGATAAAAATGATAAGGTTAACTAATCCTCCAAACTGGTGTCCAAATGCAAAATGAGTCCACATCTAGTCCGTTTCACTTAAAT
>JAQIWA010001066.1:0-21567 GCA_034693305.1 Eueremaeus valkanovi
GGCGATCGTCCGTTTCAGTGCCGACTCTGCGAGAGAGCCTTTTCCCGATCAGACCACTTGTCACTGCATATGAAACGTCATTCAGAAATTGTTTAAACAGTTTGTTCGCCCGAACTGTATATTAGTTAACAAATGCGAAGTGAGTGCCTGTGAGTGCCTGTGTGTGCCTGAGTTGCAACAAATCAATTATTAATATAAAATCCTTTTATTGTGGTTTCGACTGAACTCAAGAACAAACGGCCAAAAGCGTAGAGCAGAGCGTCTGACTTACGAGAGCACCTGAATGTGTGCTAAGCCAACAGAGACCTGAGATTGGGATCGAAGAGAGCGTGTCTTCTCTCAGACAAACAAAATAATGCCATTTAAACAACAAAACAGATATGAACTGCCAGTCCTGTGCCTAGTCTTCCACCGATAGTCATCACTCAGCGTGAATACAATGAATGGTGAGTTAGAGCCAGTGAGACAGTGCTGTGTACTCCGAGAGATGTTGGCTCTGGAAATGGAGAGGCAGTTGTGTGGCCTATGCAGACCATGCAAGCTATATGTAGGGACAGACAGCTGCACACAGATTACCTGATGTAATAAGTTATAGCAATAACACTAATAAGGTTTGTGAGAGTCAGAGCGGGAGACAGAGTAGCCATACGTTCACATACTGTAGGAGATGAGAGGAGAGGAAGGCATGAAATGGTATTTAATTGCAAAACTACACTACAAACCAAACACCACTAACACTGATAATACAAAAGGTATGATAAGAAACTGTTTCGATGAATAATAATTTACACACAAAACAAAAAAAGAGTAAATCCTTGGAAAAGAGAGAATTTGTTCCGCATTTTCGCCAAACTTAATGAAAAAAACTTTTTGACAGAAAAGATAAATATTGTAATAGTTATTGCCATTCACTCAGTTATACTATAAAAGAACAAAAAAAATGAAACGAATAATCATTTTATTCATTATTATTATTATTATTATTTAGTAATCAATAGACAAACTCAATAACAAAGCTTTTATCCGAACGATGCCATTCATGTGAACATTTTGTTTGTCTGACTCTAATTGTATGACTGACTCAGAATTTTAAACCAAAATTATTACACAATTTATCTCAGAATAGAAAGTGAATTAAAAATTAGAATAAAAATCAATAGAAATATAATTATTATATGAGAAAAATTAAAATTAATAAATAAATCAGAAATTACATGAAAAGAGAATTAGTTTTCATAAAGACTTAAATAACAAACTTATTGACGAATCTTCTTCTCATGTGTTGTAATGATATCGTGTTTAATGAGATAATGAATTGGAAACAACTCTACAGTAAAGAGAATCTAAACTTAATTTTATACTAATTACTAATCGATATAAGCAGTGCCACAAAAAGCAAAACAAAAATCAATATTAATTAAAACCTTAACAGTGAATAACAAACCGGTCGGTCGTCTCAATCATAAATGACTAACACATTAGCTAATTAATTGATAATTATTAATATAACCATGATAAAATATGATAAATATTAAAAATATACTGTTGTACTCGACATATTGTAAATTATATACATTTAGTATAAATACTGTATAAAACATTGCTTGTATGAAATTTTGATGTAAATTTCATAATATATATATAATTGAATGTTATTATAGTAATTGAATTAATATTAATAATAAAGTATCCAAACTTGAAAACTCTAGTCCACCTCATTTATTTCCATTTTGACAATTCAATTATTATTGACAAATCCAGTGCAAACTCTCGTCTAAATAGACTGAATAACAAATTCTATAGTATTTGACATTTCATTCAACATAATTATATTGTGTGACAAACAATACAGAATTTACTCTATATTTTAGTATTTCTCTGTTGGACTGACTGCCAGTATTTCCCAGTTTTTATTATTGCCTTATATTTTAAACATTTATATTCATATAATATTAAGTTATCTATCAATCGATAATTGTTTTTCCATTATATTGTCCAACACCTCAATTAAAGTGATATCTTATTTGACAATCGGTTTATCGACTAAATAGTAAATAAAATATTTTGAGTTTTTGTTTCGATTGAGCTCTTATTGCCTCACAATCTCTACAATACATAGAATTACATAGTTTTCAGTTGTTTTAAAAATGTTTGAATACTGTATAGAGATTTGGCAAAAAGTGGCAGTCATTCAGAACAGGCTATCAATTGTTTGACTGGTATTTCAAGCGGAACCGTTCGATATAAAAAACAGACCACAAAATATCTAAAGAATAACCTGGTAAAATTTGAACCTAAATAGACATCCAATGCCAGAATGCATGCAATCATTAGCCGATGTCAGCAGTGATTTCACAAATCGTTTTATGCATTTCTTATATAACTTATACATCACTTATGGCTTTAATAATAAGAAGTCGTTTATATAAACAGAATAAATAGACAAATGATAAGAAATAGTGTAGTTGTGAGGCCTGGTTGGTGTTCGCAAATAATAAATGAGCCAGCTTGATGTCCAGACAGTGATTGATTCGTTAGATGCGCTAATGTCTAATTGCTGTAAAGTTTAGTGTTTTGCATATGCTCTGGGTCATAATACAATCAATAATTCCAGTAATTCGATCCGTTTGAATGCCAGCCAATGCCAAATCGTTAAGACTTTCAATACGTTAAACACAATATGCCTTACAATCAGAAGCTATTATACAATAAGAAGAATAGAATAAGAATTTGATATACAGTAGAGTAGAGTATAAACGATAAAAAATACAGTACTGTATGAACTCTGGCTCTTATGAAAGCAACTGATCGTTAGGTTCTTCAGCTTAGCTCAGCTCTGCTCTGCATGTGTGCCACCAATTCATTTGCGCACAGGTATACTGTACATGCAAACCGTCAGCTCTAGTATTATATGTAAGTTCCGAAACCACTTCTTATATTGTTCGGCCGAATCCAGGATTAATTGAAACTAAAAACAACTCTAAATATGTTGTAGTCTATAAAAGCTACAAATGTATGCTTAGAACATGCTAGAACAAATGTCAGATAAACTAATGGAACAGAAATGAAAAAAAAAGATAAAACAAAATAAAAACTAGAATTCATTCTAATCTTTATAACTCTCTGTCAGTGAAGTAAATAAGGAAATAAAGAACTTTTCAATCATTGCTATATTTTTATTGGTATTAATAATAAGAAATATATTATTTTTATAGCAAATCATTTGATAGTAACACGTGTTTGACTGAAATGTATGTCCGCACAAATCTTGTATTTGTAACACAGCGTGAGATTAAGTGAAAAGTTGAACACAATTATAGTCTTGGCTTCTCTGGAGTTTCACTGCAGACAAAACCATTTTTATATTCAAGAATATAAATAAAATTTTGGTTAAAATATATATAAATTGCTTTTTATTGATACCATTTTGATAGGACTGAAGCGAAAAATATTGTATTGATATAAGAATAAGTGTTTAAACTGAATAATAATTGCAAATACGAGTGGATATGTTGGGAGAAAAAGTATAAAATTATATTTCATTGACTTAATTCTTGAATTGTCATAATTTAAATTAGATTTCATTCAAATATAGATTTGTTTTTTCTCAAATGTTATTCAATTGATTTTGTTATTATTTATATAACATTATCGTAACTAAGAATAAGTCAGACAATCCATTCAATCGAAGCTGATTTCTATTGGCATTTGTAAACAATATTAATAAAATAAGGAGCAAAGCAACAGAGATGAGTTGAGTTTATGCTCAAATTCATTGATATAAAGCGCATACAATATTCTGGTCTTCGTATAATTTGGATTAATTTCACCAATTCAATTGAAGAGTTCATCAGTTAATGAAGGTTCAATAGATTTGGTATGGAATCAATTTTTATTTTATAATAAATTTAATAATTTTTAAAACAGAAATCTTTTCAACTGATAATCAATTCTTGTTTTAATTGATTGTTTGAATGAGACTCAGAAAGAGAGGAAAGAATAAGAGAGAGAATCAATATTAGCCTCTCGTTTAAAGTTTCACAAATAATAAGTCTTATGTTAAGCCTAATTGAAATAACTCTGAGATTTGAACATTCAATTGCACTTGAGTTTCATTGACTGTATAATTGTGTAAATACTTGTTTGTCAAACATTTATTATTACTTTATATTTTTCAATCATTGATTCAATGAATACAGAGTTAAATACATATGGTTTTGAAAATATAAATACTGTATAACTATATAATTATACTCAGAGTCAATCAAATATTGAATTCAAACAATTATTTTTATAAAAGTCAAGAAAGCATTCAATGTATAAATAGTATTATCGATTAAATATATGGCATAATAGATAAATAAATGGTCTGGTCAATTTTGAATACAAATCACATTTGGCGGAATCACAAATCACATATGTACTTGATAATTACACTTGATTATTCATATTATTAGAGGTGACATATTATTGAAGATTTATTTCATTAGTTCGACTCAATTCAACATTAACTCAAACCTATGCTTAGACTATGGGATAAATAGTATTAATATATTTATATTTAAAAATCAGTGAACATAACATTTGATCAGAGAATCTGAATGAAGACAATTATTTTCATTTCCATTACTGAACTATTTGTCCTTCAATTCCAATGTAATAATAAATCAATTTAAGCATAAAATCCTTTGTGTTTTCATTAGTTTAATGGTTAAGAAAAATAAAATAAAATTCTTTTGCAATTGAAAAGAAGCGACGAAAGAGTGAGTTGGGATTCGGGTTTGGGTTTAATAATCATTTTATGAATAAATGCGAATAATATTCAAGGTATCAGTAAAACGCCTCCTGTTTCGAACATAGGGTGCATTTAGAGACCTAAATCAGATAAGTACTGGTATTTGACACTTATTTCCGACACTAATATGGGTTCAAACGACTGGTAGCCAATAAAAGTTGCTTGAAAGAGCTCTGTACCAATTTGGCCACATATGCATAATTGTATTGAGAATTATACAGTTGAGTGTACGCTAAAGGAAGGGTAGAATTGTGGCTGCATTTCAATAAAACACATAGCATTCGAGTTTGGATTTAATTATAACTTTTAATTACAGCCGCAATAATGCAAATCTAATGTCAATGTCTTAACTCTATTGTTGAGAAACACTTGCATTTCATTTGTCGACAAATATTAGTTTCAAATCTCATATTCAATAGCAAAACAACAAAATCTGAAGGTTTTCTTTCAGACCTTTTTCTTTCTAATTATATAGTATTTAATTATTTTATATGTAATGAATTTGAATAGGGTCTATTTAAATATTTAGATGAAAGTTAACTAGATACTATACAGTCTAAAAGCATCGATGCACAGACAGTATGATTGAGGCAAACATTTTTTGCTATTTCCTAATCTTAAATATAGATTAATATTTTGAAGACTAAAACATTTGAGCGAATGCTATATCAATGTATGCTATGATTGATTCAATAAGACCTCACTCATAAAACTCCCACTTATTTTGAATTTTCATTAATATAATGAAATTGAATGCAAAGGACTTTTGCGAAAGTGAAATAAAAACAATATTTTATATAAATAATACAATAATAATATAAAATGAAAAAAAATAATATTAATTAATAAAATATAATGTTTTGAAGAATAAAATAAATGAAACGAATATTAAATTATAATTACTGTAAAAAAGAAAACAATTTATTTGATTAATATTTTGACCAAATATATGAAAACAATTTGCATATATTAAAGAATAGCATTATGATCAAGCTCAAATATATAGGGCATGGCTTCAAATAATCTAAAGCTTCTATTCTGATGAGCTGTTTAAAAGGCAGCTCTATTTCAATGCTTAAATTGAGTCTAAATTTTAAAATTCATTATATTTTAAGAATAATTTCTATAAGACATATGAAATGATTATATGTTTAAACTGGAAAAAGTGGTTGAATTATAATTTATTTTTAATGTTAATTCAATGCAATAGCGTTTGCACAGAAAATAATAAACGGATGAAAAGCTTATTGAAATGAAATGTCAATCAAAAGCATTATTCAATTGAATGATAGTATTATTAATTGAAAGTTATGCTCAACTCTTATACAATATTAATAGAAACACAAAGCAATGGAGACTCGAAAGAGCTATTCAAACATAGCCTATGTGTAGGAAATCGTACTCATGAATGAATTGAACAAGAATGCACTCAAATACTTTATCTCCTCTTTATAAGAAGCTCTGTTCTCATTAATTAGGTAACAGAGTAGAGAAATATCAGATCCAATGAGAATAGGGGTGAAGTTACTTCTCATAGGATATTATGAAATCTCAATGAAATCTAATTGAGATATTCACAGAGAACATAGTGTACCTGTGTCATTGAGCTATTTTCTTATATCGAATATTAATTAAGACAGAACTATATACCTTGTAGAGAATGTAGAATTAGGAACCTGATATATTTAGCCGAGAGATCACGTCATCTGACAATTAGTGTATGTCTTATAACTTGCAATTTGATGAATGATTTCCTAATTTAATTCAGAAATTTAATTGAAGTCTTATTTTATATTAAATTAAGTAAAATAGAGAAAAGAATTAATAGAAAACTATAACTCAATTAAATCTATTGTATAAATACTGTGTGTATTAATAGAAAAATATTTATGAAAATGTTTTTATTTAGTAACCCATTGTACGTGGGGTCAAATGTCAACTTTATTATAAGATTGATTAAAAACAAAATACTTTTTTAGTTAAAAATAACAATGTTTTTGACTACTTGTGCGGATTCAACACAGTATAGGATAGTTTAGGAAAAAGGATTCTTTATATGCGATTACATTATATACGTATCAACTGTGAGAATGACTACAATATTTCTGTAATGTCTGACCACAAGCACAGTATGTGTTGATAGACGTGTTGATCGGAGTCTCTAATTACGTGATGCGGCCGACAACACAATCACAAAGCGTGTGCTTAAGAATGCGCTTCACTTGAGTCCCAGTTTCTGTTTCATTCAATTTTCAATCGGCTATACTGTATGTCTCGTATTGTAAGCACAGTATATATTGAACGTTAGGAAGGTTAGATTATGCCTACCCTCTAATCAATTCGTAAACGCATTCGGTTAGCCATTAATGATAATAACCTGCAATCAAATCGTCATTAATTAATAAAAGGCAAAAAATAACATTCATTTGTGTCAAAAAATTGATGCTCTTATGTATAGACTATTAGATCTAATTGCTATCGATTTCAACATATGTTCACTTTATTAATGTTTTGAATTCTAGTATACAGTGTATTGAACTACGAATGCAAACATCAAAGCAAATAATTTGTTTGAATAATAGTAATGACAATAACATTCAATCATTTGTACAATAATTTAATTTAATGATAGATTCAAACCTAAACGACATATTCGCTAATATTGAAAGAGAAACTATTATATTCAATCAAGGGTGACCAAGGGTATAAACAATGTGGCTACTATACGTAATATTCTAATTGAGCTTCCATAAAATTTGCTTTCAAAAATCTCCTGACAGTATTAATACAAGTCTAGCGGATACTCAATGAACACTAGTATAAGCGCTATTTGTGTGCAAAAAATAATTATCTATTTTGAGACAAAACCTCTTATTGAATTGAAAATATATGGATGAGACTGGTTGTATTTAATTATTTATGAAACAGCAAATTGTCGAGGTCGAAAGTATATTGAAAAAATACCAGAGTCTTAATAGTGTGTACATTCCTGTTGATAAATGCAATAAATCTAATGAATAGTGAAAATTAAGCTATAATTTTGAAATTCAATAAATTATTTCAAAGCTTTAAAATGTAATCAAAGAAATATTCAGTGAAGTCATCCAAACATCTATATGACAGACAGAGAGACAAAGAAATGATTTTGCTTTTCAATGACAAACCAACATATAATCAAACGGAGTCTCTTTAATAGCAGAGTCTTTGAAACATAAAAAAAATTTAATGATTTGTCTCCAAAACCAATCTATTTATAGAAATACAATATTTATTCTTCTCAGACATTAATAAATATTTTAAAAGTTTAGTAGAAATAATGTAAAAGTGAAGCAAAAGTGAAACAATCATTGTATGACTCAGAGATACAATTGACTGAATGTCGACATATTTTCCATTAAGAGATTATTGTTATATAAAAAATGATTTATTATCTAATATTAGATTCGCTATAGAATTGGCGACTCTTTTCATATCCTTTTATTCATAACATTTGCCTCTTTTTCTTGACGTCAAAAGCCATAGACTTTTTAAGCGTTTTCATCAGCAGAGCGTTACGACTGAAGCCAATACAGAGAATACAGAATTTGAATATTTTTCTTCTCTTTCGCTCTCCATATAAGTCATACAATCATTGTTTACTTATTGTCCGATTCATTCATATACTGTATTGACATAACTATTATATATTATTGACTCGATTTCCAGTCTGTTTTCCGGTCTCTCAACCTTTACTTTTCATCCAAACCATACAAACATATTATCATTTCCTTTCAAACCATACTTTATATGTGTTTTCTTTTCACAAAACAATCTTTTTTTGTAATACTTTTAATAGCGGTTCACATGAATCCAAAAAAACTAAATAAATATTAATAATACATAACTTATATTCCTATGAAGTTGTGTTGTGTTGTGTTGGTGTGAATTAGAAAATATTTTAAGAAATCAGAGATCAAACAGAAATGCTTTAATAAAAGTTTTGATCCGATATAGTCTTGTTAAGTAAAATACAGGTATTAATGTACTGTATAACAACTTGTTCAATTTTGCCCGTTTTATACTTTGATATACAGCATAACAAAAAATGTTGGAATACTTTTCAAAGCGATTGAAGGCTCGAATCCATTCGTTTGGATAACTATTAAAATAATTCAATTTTCCTCTAATTTTATTCAAGTCTTCAACTATTTTATGATATTTTGAAAGCTTTTCTAAATATTCATTCATTTTTCAGTTGGTTTTTATTATAATATATTTTAGGATTTCATTAGTTTTTATTCTTTTTCCATATAATCCTATAAATAGAGTCAAAGAATCATTAATTCATTTGTTCTCATTTCGCAGTTCAGATATGATTTAACTCATTTCTGTTTTAGTTTTAGTTTTAGTTCAAACAATAATATATTATAATAAGTTGTAAATTATGTTTTGGACTTCATTTGAAATATCATTAAAAAGACAAATAATATTAAATATTCTATTTTTGATTCATTTGTCTGAATCACAAGAATATCATAAAGAGTTTAAAAAAGCAAAGCATAATAATTGTTACTCAGAATCAGTGCATTAAAAAACAGTTTTGTTTAAATCATAATTCTCTTTGAATACCATTAATACAAACAAATATTATGAATGTTTAAGTTATAGAGACTTTCATTATTTATTGTTTGCATAATAACTAACTGTTGCTGTTGTGGGCATTAAATTCTGAAATGATATAAGAGTAGGCACAGCCATAAATCCAGTGATAAGCCATTCAGGAATATTTATTTACAACTCAGGTATTATTATTTGTGTAAACAAATCACAGAATGTATTCATTAAATTAAATGTTATTTCTTAGTCAATGAAATACTATTTGGATTTGACAGTCAGTCAGGAAATCATTGCATAATTATTAGTAATCTATTTAATGCAATACTTCTATCTAATTGTCCCGGCTTTTCATTCACAGTTTTTCAGATCTTAATTGATGAGTGGATCAGACACTCATATAATTATGACATATTTGACAATTCAATTGGTCTGATATTAAATCTTGAGTTATTTAATCAATCGGACGATCATTATCCACAATATTTATGTTCAATCATTTAGTTATCAAATACTGTATGTCTGTATGTCTTAACTTATCGCAACATCTAGACTGATTTGTGCAAGGTATTAAAAATATCTTTAATGATTGTGAACAAGAGCTTATTTTCATGTATAAGACATTTTTGAGAGACTCAAGAATAATGATTACTAAAGATAATTTGACATTCAATGTCTCAACAGATGATTAGAATATAATATTTTATTTGATTTTCTGCTAAAACCCTATTTTCAGAAATAAATACAAAAGAATTTTGAATGAAATAGAGATTTAAAATATAATATAATAATAACTTAGAAAACAATTCTATATAATTATAAGGAATAGGAATTGGAGATGAATTTTATGTACTTATTCTAATTGTTAATGTGATTATACGTTAGAGAACAGCGATGCGGGAGTGCTGAGAGTCAGCTCACATGTGCTGCAAATACAAGTTGAGTGCAAAACTCGTCTGGCTATTTGCAAGTTTGACTGATTTCCTAAAAAATTTGAATAATCTTATATATATTGAATCAAAATTTGGTCAAAAATGTAATAGACATGAAAGACAGTACAATCTCTGGCTCCGCATCTCTGGAAGGAAAACAAATCTCAATAATGAACTGTAAGTGGAATTATGATATGATATACAGTATTACTGTTTACGTCTATTTATATGCCGTCTCACCCAATATTCTTCTTCGTATTCCTCATCCATTCAAACAATAAGACCTTTTAGTGCACAACAACTTAATGTTGGGTTAGTTTAAACATTTGAATGTCTTTATAAAATCTTAAATAATCTTTGGTTTACTTGGAATAAGACCGCAAAACATGTATACAATACTCGGAATACAATCATTGAGTTTATTTCGAGAATCATATGAAATAATAATTATTATTTGCGGTCAAAGTTTACAATTCATCATCAGTTTTAAACTCTAATTATTCTGTTATTGTATTTATGTATTCGTTATAAAGAATAATAAAGTGCTTATATTTAACAGCGAAGTGAATGCATTCAAGTTATTAATATTAATTGACAACAATTTGAATGTTTCTCAATATTTTCATTCATACATAAGAATAAATAAATCAAAACTTGCTTTATATTTAATAACAAATTAATTATATTTTGATAAAAGTGAGCGAAAAAACAAGAGAATTAAAAAATCATTTTAAAAATTATTTAAAAATTTAACTAAAAATAAGATAAAAACAAAAAAATATCAACAATTAATTATATAATTCTTTATTTTTTTATTAAACGATTATTTTATGTGAAAAATAAATAAATAAAAATTTATTCAAATATATTCAAAGAAAAGTTTTGCAAAAAAATTTCAAATTAGTTAATTTGCAAGAATAATGTGTCAGCAAAATAGGGAAAAGAATAATGAATAGAATTTTTGTGTATATGAATGCATAACAAGTCATATAATGTTTACAGAATTAGCATAAGTTTCAATCAGAATATTTCCTCAATATTTTGCGCACCAATAGAAGAGATCGAGATTTTCTCTCTTATACTCCCGTTTAATAAATTAACCCAAAAGTCACGTAAATTTTCGATTTTTATTATGAAAAATATCATTCAATATTAGTCATGAAATTAATGTTTGATCGTTTAGAGAATGAATGTTTCGTTACGTAAGAAAAATAAAAGATATTATTTAGCTCTTTATTAATGTTCAATCGATGGGTTGTCTCCTCTATAGAGTGAATATTTAATGCAATATATTTTTCTATCAGTTTTATAGTGAAGATTAAAAACGCTTTTTTACATATATAAGACATTTCAGAGATCACTGGAATACAGGAAATGATTTTTCTTAATAAAAAAAATATTTAACTGAATGAATGGCCGGTAAAACTTCGAAATCTTTGTTTCGTAACTTATTTTTACTCTATTCTTAATTTTAATCAATCATACAATTGATTGAATCGATTTGTAGCGAAAAAAAAGATAAATATTTTAGAAATTAATATAAAAATTAATTACAAAAGCGATTGGAAAACAAATACAAACAAAATATATTCCAAACAGAGATTAATTGATTTAATTAACTATTAATGAGTGGATTTGAGATCTCATCTCCTTTTTTGTGCACATAATCTAAATTAAAGAAAACTAAAATGTTTTACATTTAACGACTAAGAGTTGGTTAAGAACACAGAAAGCAAATAAAATATTGGAAAGGCGTGAATGAAAATTAATTTATTTCACTGGTAAGTAGAGACGAGAATTGTGTGGCCCAACACATATCTACCAGAGCTGGCAGAGAAAATATAAGACTGAATTGAAGCCAAAAAAGCACTATCTGTTCGGTCTATCGTATGTAAGGCCACCCGCAGTCATGTTCTTCCTCTGGTGTGATCTCATAGTAAATAATTTGCTTCTCTTTCACGTCTATCGCATTAATTTGAATTCAATGCTTCAGATCTTCTCTTCTCGATTGAAGTGCAAAAACAAAATAAAATCACTTCAATTGAAACTAAATTAGCAAAAGTTTGGTCCATAAGTGCAAAGAGAAAAAGCAAAAACAGATTTAAAGACATTATTCTTCGAGAGTTGATATAAAGCAATAAATAAACGTAACATTTGATTGGACTCATTATTTTTGCTAATAAAACAATGTTTAAAATATTATAGTGTAGTCACGCGTCGCCGTCACCGGCACCGGCACATCCAAACTTCCTAATCAACAACTAATTGATGAGATTTTCCTGAATTCAAGATTTATAGCCAAACAGTTCTAAACTTATTATCATTTTCTTTATATTTGTTTCGATAAACGCTTTTTAGGCTCAAAATTAATGCATTTAACTATGAATTGGAGGAAAAAATTATTCTTTGATTCTATTGAGGAATCTTTTTCTTATGGCTTGGAATCGAAAAATAAATTTTTAATTAAAATATGTCTTATTTCGTAACAAAATGTTGTTTTATTTTATTGATAATAGAAAAGAAAAATATATTTTTTTATGAAATCTATTTATTTGATATATATTTTTGTTAATAAAAAGTAGGAATTTTTTTCAAGATTTACGATCAATAATGTTAAGAATGCGGTCAATGAAATTGATTGATTGATTAAATCCAATGATAAAATACTGAATACTTTTAATGCTCTTTTGAAATATTGGTTTCAAACTTCTTGTTTTGCATACATTTTTTGTGGTATTATTTTGCAATATCTGTGCAAAAGATTAACTTTCAGCTCATATACAGGTATACTATCACAGCGCTTACTAAACCAAACAAGATTGATTAGTATCATAAGAACTCCACTTTCATATCTACAGTAGAGGTCCGGAATGTCAATCTCAGATGGAGTCGGATGAGTGTCTATTTCTGATCCCAGTTCAATTCACTTTTTTCTTCTCCGCGTCTCTGCTTTTGCTAAAATGAAATTATTTTTTTATTTTATTAGAATAATCATTGATTTAAAACTTGATCTCTTCCCTTGAACATATTGGTCACATTTTCAATGAAAATATAAAAATTTTGAAATAATTGATCACTTTATTGATTTGTTCCGTGCAACTTAAAATGGTTAACTGTATTCTGCATTATAAAGAAGAAAGGACAGTTGACTTTTAACGCAGAATACATTTTAATGTAGAAAAGGTTCTCAAAAGTTCTTCAAAAATAATGTGATTGAGTTGAACATCAATGTAAAATATTTTTCTATAGATTTGATTTTGAAAATAAAAGAATAATTGGAAAAAGAGGTGGGCGTCGGGTATACGACCGAAACAAGTACTCTATGTTTACAATCATTTTGGTTGATATGCTTTTGAGCCGATCTCTTAACGAATACTGAAGTCATAAAAAAATATAAATATTTCGTTGAATTTTGTTTTCATATCAAAGATATTATAAATATATTTTCAGAGAAGCCAATCATTTTTGATGCGCTTTGATTGAGAAAAATGACCGAACAGTACAGGATGGGTGTCGACGGCACAGCTATGCTATATGTAAACTGAATCACATGTAAGCTATAGTAAAGCAACAAATTTTTTGAAACACAAGAAAAACAACTAAACGGAGAGAATGTGTGCAATAGATATCAATGAAATTTATTGATCACCAAAAGTGTCCATTTGTTCGCACAGAGGTTTACCGCTTAAGATAATTTATAATTTATAAGAACCAGCAGAGCTTTAAATTTTCATCAAGCTATAGATTACATCAAGTCTACTATTGTTTGTTTTGCATAGATATGAATGAAAATATTTTTGAAATAAAGTGTCAAATATTATGCGAAAATCTTTGAAGAACTTCGTATTTATTAAGTTGGAAAATTCAATTATAGACCTGGTCGTATTGTATATAATTGTTTCGTTGATTTTTTAGTCCAACTTTTACTTGGGTGCTAAATGAGACAGGACAAAATTGTTGGCTACACCTGTTATAATCGGAAATGAAATAATAAATTAAAGAATGTTTTGAACACTTAGTAAATAAAGTGAATATTTTCACACTTTATTGTTTGAATTTAAAGCACATTTGGATTTGTTTTATTAATATATATATAAATGAGTGTAAAATATTGTTTTATTTTTCTCTAATTTCGTGATATCGAGACCGAGAATAACATTAGAACTACTTTCTCACAAACATATCACTCGACTATTAGTTCCACAGTATGTTCACTATTAATAGGTTCTGAGCATTTCAAAACTAACTCTCTCCTTTCAAGTTTGTTAGAGTCTGGAAATTCAATTAAATCAAAAGCTATTTCTTGTGGTTTTACGGTTAGATTTGAAATATGTTTTACGAATAACTTATTTTCTAATCGATAAAAGTGTGAATTTATGTGTAAAATATTCTAAACTTTTTCATTCATAATAATAATTGTATTAATAAATGTTTGATTGAAACTCAATTTGGAGTAAAATTAAAAGATTTTAACCAATCAGTCATTTTAATGAACGATTTGATAAATTAGGAAAATTTTATATTTCATGAAAGATATCAATAATAAAATTAATGGATTCTTATTATCATTAATACTACACTAAAATGTTTTTTCAGTTTATATTAAAAAAATAATAAGTTTTTAAAATCTAATTATTGAAATGAATTATCGATTGCCAAGAATTTATTCAATAGTTTTATATCAAAAAACTTCTAATAAAATATTGAGATTAATATTCGGGGAAAAAGTTAAGATAAGTACTGAATGTAAGCATTAGTTTTGGTGAACAAAAAGGCATTGAAAGACATTTGGAAGGCATAGCATATTGTAGTGGATTGTTGTGCACATACATGTGCTGTATATTAACATTTTGGTTGTGGATCAAAATTAATATTTGTCACGACATAATGTAAGTATCATTTATTTGCTTTTTTCAATCATTGGTGAATTAAAATATATTCTTATTTCTCTCCATCAGAATAACTACAGTAATAAAACTGAAGAATATTCTCAATAAATAATGATTATTATTATTATTATTAGAGTTTACTCTAAAAAATGACGAAAAGGAAAAATGTTTAGCTTATGATAGCATATAAAATAATAGGGCATCAGAACGGCCGGTATGTACGGTATAGCGCGTGCATCGAATCAATATTGCCTATCAGTGCTATCATTGCTATCGACAACAATATTTTAGGCCTACAATCAACGCCTCCGATCCTATCCATTAATCTTAACAACAGAGCCAACAAAAAAAAATTCAATAAAACAGAATTATTTTTGACTTTACTTCCAATATATGATTCGGAGTGCACTGAACACTAATATTCTCGACCATTAACTCTAATATTATTTGTTTAATTATATAATTTATTTTTGCTTTACATTAATGTAATGTTTTTCCTAATATTTATTTTCTAATATATTTTAAAGATATTTCAAAGAGAATAAAAATAAAAAAATAAAATGAAATAAAATTTTTTATTTATGACATTATTATGAAAAGTAAGGATTTTTGTTAAGAAAGAGAATATTTATTGATTTTCTAAATCAAAATGAAGTTTAAAACTCATAAAAACACTCAGAATTGGCTCATATTTTTCAAAAGCAAAACCTGAAGAATATTGAAATCATTAAAGAATTTATTTTCAAGCAATTTTTTGTTTATGAAATATCAATACTAATGAAAACATTAAGAAAAGTCCGAATAAATAAAAATAACTGAAATTTATTTGGCGCGTAAGCACACGAACACTTGATGAAGAGTTGGGCCACACCCTGGTATCCTTTCAGCATAATCTCAGTGGATATGCAGAATACATATTCTGCAGAACAGATACGAAACACATATTTATAAGTAATGTATAAAAGATTTTTGGATTCAATATAAAAAATTGAATGAATCATAAATGGCTTTTAGATATTCGGTTGACTTCTCGATCAGTTTAATTCAATTGCCTTTTGTATGTGTCGTATCGCACGATACAAATTAATCTGAGATGTGTTTTGATTGAAAAGCAAATAATAGACAAATAAAATACAATACAATACTATTTCTAACACATATATAGAATCATAAAAGCGATCAATTTTGTGCTTCAATTTTATAAAAGGAACCGGTATTAGAGGACTGATAGATATACACAGATTCAGCTGTATATCCAAACATTGAAAAAAATCAAATGAAATGTCGAATCGCGTGATATAAGAGTGCAAATGACAGTGAAATCGCAAACAAATTGAGAAAATTGTATTATATTTTCAATATTAAGACTAAATTGAATCCATATATGATATTAATATACACTGAATCAGATTTGCCGTCATTTCAATACAATCGGTGCAAAACATTTCTGAAATATTTACAATTAATGGACAATATCTTGAATTAATCGAATTGATAGCAAGCATAACCAATAAACTGACACTGTTCACTTATCTTCAGTAAAAACCATTTTCAAGATCAGCTCATCTTATGCTTACTTTCAATAGTCAATTAAAATGATTAATAGTTGTGAAGATTAAAAAATTTGAGCATGTCAAAATATATCATAAAAATTATTTAAAATCTCCCTGTCTACAGAGTTTTCTGCTCCAGGTCCATCATTTCATCAAAACATCGATTTGGCAAATATACAGATATATCAATATAAAGTTTATAAGAAAAATTGCTATTAATTTGAATAAATTTTATTCATTTTATATAAACTCATATTATTAAAAAATAACGTCAATTAAATTGGATTAATTGAAATTGGTCTCCATTTAACCAAGTTAACCTGATCATTACTTCCACAGTAATCGAAACAAAAAGAAAGTCAGTTTTGCTAAAAAGCATTTCAAAGCAATTATTCATATTATACATACAGTATGTTTAGAGTAATATTTGGATAAAACAGATTTAAACCCTATGACATAATTTAAGACAGGTACTTTGACTCTTTTAATATAACCCTCGCATATATTTCATTATAATTCTTATGAGTTTTATCTCCAAATATGATGAAAGGATTCTCTGAGTAATCAATTGTCTACTAATTCTTAACACTATTGACACCAATATTGCAAATAAGAAAAAGCATTTAAAAACTATAATATATTTTTTGAGTTTAATTTACATAAATTAATATAAAAATGATTCATATTTTCGTTCAGACTTTTAGGAAGTAATTCTATTTATTTTTTTAAATAATATAATAAAAAAGTAAAAACAATTAAACGAAGCTTTACTTCAGAGAAAATCTGACGAATAGAGTGTTATCTTTCAATATTAATAAATGTATATTTAATTTATTCAATTTATTCTACGCTATTTTATTCTACTAAATAGATAGCCGTTTTCATGGATCAAAAATTTAATTATTCAAAAAACAAATTCATAATAATAATGAAAAAAAATATTATATCAGTAATTGTTAAGATTTCCACCCAATTGTATGAATGAATGAAATGTTTGAATCACAACACAAAAAATTAGGACATTTTAGAAAATAAATTAAAAAACTTCGAGAAAAATGATGTTCGCATACATAACAAAAAATAAATAATTTTTATTCAAATGAGAGAAAAAAATATTTATAAAATATTTTAGAAAATATAATAATAATCAGTTGAATAGTCTTCGATAGAAAAACTCTATTTATTTCTTATGAATAACAAATTTTACCCTAAAATAGTGATAGTTTCGAGTTGGGTGGTTAGTATGTATAACATATTGATGGCATTCCCGGATCAAATGGTCACAATAGAGAAAAGAGCCTTGATATGTTAATCATAGTAGAGATTAGTATTGATTATTATAGAGAAATAGCTTTTAAAATAGTTTAAGTGTAACAACCATTGGCTCAGTTTTGCTATTATATTATATAACACTTAATAATATATATTTGGGTTCAGAGACAGACGTCTTCATTATTGAGACGATAGTCTGCAATACAAATATTAGGCATTTTCTGCTTCATTTCGCGTCTATTCCGTAAAACCTATTCAGTCTTTCATTCATAAAATGTTTTTCCATTTCTATACTATTGAAGGCATGGACTGAATCTGCAATTTTAGTCGCAATCAGAAGAATGTAAATTAAATGTTATTTAAGCCATATTTACAAAAGAAAAAAATTTCTATGTTTGCATCCGGATTGTTCAATATTGGATGATAGTGTCCTGGTGGCCTCTCTATCACTCACTGTAATGTATACGCTATACTCTACAGTAATGTAATGAATGTGCTTCATATAATAGGGACTATTATTGTTCATACCTTATGTTAATTTATTAGTCAGTATTGGCTATTATGCTCTTTGTCTGTAATCTCAAATATATACTGCACAGTCATTCTTACCCGGATAACCACTTTCTCTTACAGACGGCTACAGAATAATTATTATTTAATATTTATTGAAATCATATTTCTTTGTAAAAATTATTATGCATTTGGTTTCACTGAAGTAATTCATTTGATTTAGTTTGACCAGGGATGTAATGGATGTAAACTATGTACAATTATTTTGTTTGTTTGCAAGTCTTACTAATAGAATCGGAATAAAAATATTGGAGTCTATACTCAATTATTTAGAATCTGAATACCAGTAAAGGTTTTAACTTAAAGATAGAAATATATTATTGATATTATATTCGCATAAAAATACGTCGATTAGGAATCGATTGGTTGGCTTTGCTTACGATTAGTTGGAATACAGTATTTATATATAGAATGAGTTCATAGAAAGCGCATTCATTCAGATTAGAGATTGAAGTGAACACAACTATTGCACACAATCTTCGTTTGATTCGCCGCAAAAACAGCGATACTTTCGGAGAATAAATGAGAATTCAATCCATTGTTAGGTTGAGTTCACCTGCGCTTCAAAATCATATAACTTCGTGAATAGCATATGTCCTGATGTGCGCTCTCCTGTGCCCTACACTACAGTGCTATACAGTAGAGCAGAGTAGAGAGTGTTTACTTTAAACTTATTGTAGTTTCAAATATTTAATATAAATATAAGTAGAAAATAACATATTGTATAGTCGTATAGAATGTCATCCATTTTTGTGGGGGTTTTGGATAATCTCATCAATTATTCAAATGCATCGTTAAGTTAAGGCACAAAATGAAAAGAGAGAAGAGATATGAAAATAAATGATGAGATGGAGAGCAATGGGAAGGAGAGCGCAGAAGGGAGAGAGAGATTGGAGCGCAGGTGATGCCAGTGCCAGATCATAATTGAGACTAATATGACTTTCTATGTCTGAACTCAATCTAATGAATTGGCAAAATCTAAACTAATTGTGATCTAACCTTGTTTTGTGATCATTGATTACATTTAAAAATGTAATTATAAATAAATAATCAAAATATTCGGAAAAACAATGAGGATCATAATTAAAATAATTCTCATCAATAATTTGCTCAAATAAACAAATAAGAAAAAACATTTTAAAGAAATTACGAAAATAATTATTAATATTTAAATGTCTGAAAACTTTAAGCTCTTCAGTGATGAGCATACTGTATATGAGGGAAGAGAACATATCATATCTGCTGTAGAGCTCCGGCATTAGAGTTGTTAAACAACTGTTCGGAACATTAAAATGACTGAAACAATGATTAGCGATGAGAAAATGGTCACAGCATAATAATGTGGCCGGTTACATTTTATAGCCATTAGCATATGTCTGTCCTATACAGTATATACAGAGATAAGTGAGAAAAGAAGAGTTGAGCTCAGCTTGAATTGAATTTAGCCATAAATTATGAAAAATGTAAAAAATAAAATAATAATAAAAAGTACAGCAAATAAAAAAATACTGACAATGAAAGTCGGGTAATCGCCTCTGGAGTATTGATAGCAGACCAATCCCTGGGTTTTCATATAGTTTCAGGAGGATATTCATTGTAACAAGAGCAAATTATGGTCAAGTTTAACTATATTTGAACAAATCAATGCACGAATTCTTGATTATGAGTATATGAATAGCTCTATAAATTGGTAGACAAGTCCCCGAATTTCATTGTGAGAGAAGAGTGAGTGAGAAGAGTGGAGAGAGTAATAAAATGATGATATTTTTTGTAAAGTAATGAATTCACACTCATATAAGTGTATATCACACATAAATATACGTATTTTTATCTAATGTTGTCTAATGTGTGCTTCGACTGTAAAAGTGAAACAGAAATAAAATATTTTGGCGAACAATAAATGTCAGAGAATTGCAATCAACTGACAGACAAATAATGTGTTCAATATATCATTTGTTATGAACAGTAATTCCTGTGTTCGACTGCATCCCTCTCTCCCCGGCCTCAACTCACCTGCAAAATAATGTTCTCCTTATTTTCATTCTGTCTGAACATATAATAGTAATCTTGTGTTAGAATTCATATAATTATGTTATTTTCAAATCAAATTGATTAGAGATATAATAATTTTTTGTATTCCGTTCAGATAATAACGTATTCAAAAGAAGTGTTAAACTCTTTCATTATATTTGTGTTATTAAAGTTATTTATTGGGAATTATTTTACGGCTTAATGTTTTCTAATTACACCGTATTATAAGTAATCGTATTTTTCAGAATATATTCTCAATTATCATAAATAATAGTTTTTTAGGTTTTTTTTAATATTTATAATAACTCTGTGTTTTTCATAATACATATGCACAGCATTTCCAGACCAATAAAGTCATTAAAAGCTGTATATAGTCTAACAATGAGTAATGAATTCTCTTTATTAGAATAGATTACCAGTTCTTCTATACATTAGCGAAGAATTGGATTTTAAATTGGGTTAAAATATTTATGTCTTTGCTATTCAAGTGAATCATAGCTGCGATGAACAACAGATTAGTTTTATTGATTTTAAGAACAAATAATAAATAATAAAATAAGAAAGGTCTTTCCAACTAATTGTGCATTAGTTTAATTAAAAGTCTAAAAACATATGACAAGCAAAATGTGGGAAACATTTTAGATAAGAGTGTAAATTATAAATTGAAATTATTTTTGTTATCCATTCAATTGTTGTGAATCAGTCCAATGTTAAACTGGAAAAAAGTACTCAAAAAATCTATTATAATATGCATTGAAATGCTGTCAGAGAAGCCCAACGAGATTGACAATGCATTTGGCTTTCACTGCTCTCCTCTCCTCTCCTATACTATCAATACATGTGCTGTAAGTAGGCTTGCCAGGTCTCAAGGATTCACCTTGATTCTCAAGGAATAAGGGTTCCACTCAAGGCGAAATGCTAGGATACTTCCT
>JAQIWA010001067.1:0-21557 GCA_034693305.1 Eueremaeus valkanovi
TAATTTCTGATGACTTATTCGACCTGACTCAAATATATTTCTAATGAGTTATTTATGAATATTTCTGAGATATTTCCTAAATACTCTGCTTGGGTAAGACAAAAAATGTTAATGATCATACTATATAAATATGTTCCAGTACAAATTAGATTTGAACGGATCATTCATTTGACCCAATCATCTTTCACATGACTTCCGACCCGTACTTACAAAGCAGATAAAAATTGATGTCCGGGTGAATTGGCTAAACTGAATGCTTGACTAAACTAGCCTTTAATGGAGAATGTTTTGAATAGTTTGAATCTACCCGTCTTACTCATCGGAATGATTCAGACCAAGTTTGTTGCGTTCATCTGATTGAGTACAGGATCATCTGGTTGTCTACCCGGTGGCAAATTCAAGTGAACGCTCTTTTGTGAAGAAGAAATAGAAAAAGATTTCAATAATAAGATTGACTGAAATTGCATCAAAATATGGTTCGGAACCAATTTATTGAGGATTGAGTTAACATAAGAGAAAATCTAAGAGTTGTAACACTTGTTTGCGGCAATAAATTCCAGAAATATTCGCAAAATAATCGATAGATTTCATAAAATATTATACATTTATCTAAAAAAATACATGAATTTATTTCCATTAAAATATCGTTCATTTCTTTTGCAGTTGAGTTCAGTATTTATGAGTTTCTAAGCTTTACTCAAGACTTATATGTTTTCAATAGGTTTTACATTCAAATGAATCCAAACTCAAAATTGTGAACAAAATTATTGAATTCTCAAAGATTTCAAAACATATTATTAATAAGGATTCGAACAATATATGAAAAACTCAGCCGAACACAAATAATTATAAAAGTCCACTGGAATTAACAAAATACCTTGGTCATACCTGTGAGCAATGGTCATGTCTTTAAGCATGGAATGTGTCCAAGTATGATTTGACAAAATTGTAAGCTGTGTTCAATTGAATGCTTGCACTACCAAGCTCAAATCAATTGTCTGTACGTACTGTGCTTGCACCATAGCTGTTAAAGTTTTCATAATTTTGAAAATCTTTTAATAATGTTTTTGAGGGGAAACTGGTCTTTGCTAACAACGGGAAGGATTCACCCAACCTAAGAGTGGCCAATGTTAACAATGGGAAATGTATACCCGAAACTGGTCTTTACTAACAACAGGGGGAACACTGCTCTTTGCTATTTGTGTAGGAAGTTAGCGAAGAACCTAGTTGCTATTAATATTATAGTACTGTAACATAATTAAAATCCGACAAAATCTGTTCAATAGATTTGTTTTGTGTTTTAGAGAACATTATTATTGGAAAGAATTACATCATTCGTACGATTCGTACACAACATGTGATTTGGATTTTAAAAATATTTGTTTTTTAGACAACGATTTGACCGCTTTTTCACTTATTATTTGACAAATGTTTTCAATTAATTCATTCATTTGATTGCATAGAAGTATTGCAACTATAATGACATGTCTTTTGAAGAATAAAATGCAAACAAATGTAAAGAATGTTAGATTTTATCGCCATTTGAACCCTTGGTCTGAATTGAATGCATTTAAATGGTCTCAAAATTCACCGATTTTTCCGTTAGATTCACAACAAATAGAAATAATTGAAACTCCGGTTGACTTCTATAACAAACTGAAAGTAAGTCTTCATTAAGACTCAAATGAATGCAAAACCGATTAATCGTTTCAAACAAATAGAGTCTGTCTTTGGTTTGCAAAAAACGAATAACTCTTTCGTCACTATATATCGGAACCGGAGTTAAGGAAAAGGATTTGGTATTCAATTCAATACAATATATGATAATTGAGTTTATATGCAATTTATATATTGATGTCTTCATAGCTGTCAGTCATAGAGAGTGTCAAACGAAGTGAACCGCAATTAGAGCTCAATATTCTTCTCGATTACAACCGATCGACTCGTATGACACAAACCGATGGCATTCAGTGCTCGACTGCATCCCTATTACAACCCCTCAACAGAATCGGCGCTAAAATTGGCTTTTATTTGACGCCAAATCTGAGCGGTTGGGGGAAAGGGTGGTTCCGTCGGCGCCAGAAGTGGAATGAATTGGAATCTCTTCATCACATAAAGTGCTATATCTTTGACGACAATGTGATCATAAGTGGCGCCAATTTGAGTCATATATACTTCACTGACAGACAGGACAGGTATGTCCTCTTCAAACACTGTAAACAACTGTCCGACTACTTCGACGAACTGACCCAAACTATCAGTTCGTTTTCACTACAACTGCAAACTGATGGTCAGTTCCGTCTGCACCCGAACTGGTCATACGATCCGTTCAATTATTGGCATAAAAATGGATTCAAAACCGAAGCGAAGAATAGAATCACAAAACTTAACGAACGGTTCAAATGTGACAACGATTTGAATTGTTTGGACAATAATTGCAATACAATTGCGTTTCCATTAATACAAATGAAAACTTTAGGCATAACTGACGACCAGTTCTTCACAACTAAATTGTTGGCCAATTGTAGTGTCGATGCGAACATACGGCTCGCTTCGGGTTATTTCAATCTAACGGAACGATACAAACAAATAATTCTGAGCCGGAAGTGGGGAAAGCCGTTCAAACTGCTTATGGCCTCTGAACGGGCTAATGGTTTCTACGGTGCCAAAGGTGCCGGCGCTTACATACCCCAAGTGTACACACATTTAACCAAAAAGTTTTTGAAAGAAGTGAACAAAAAAGAGTCCAATGTTTTGCTGTATGCGTTCGATCGGCCCGAATGGTCGTTCCACGCAAAGGGTTTGTGGCTGTGGTTAGACTCAAGACATTTCCTATCAATGATCGGTTCCCCGAACTTCGGATATCGGTCTGTATATCGTGACAATGAAGCCCAGGTAGTCATTGTGACAACCGATCAACACTTAAGTCAAAAACTTGAGTCCGAATGCAATCATTTGTGGAAAAACTCAACTCTTATTAACAGTGAAATCAATTCAGCGGTCGTTCCCTTTTGGGTCTCATTTGTCGCTCAGTTTATTAAAAGCTATTTTTGATTACAGATTAATATAAATCTATTTATATATAAACTAATAATTATTATCCATTGAATGAATGCTTTTATTTATAGTTTTCTTAATTATTATTTATTATTCGTTATAAACCTCAACAAAGACTTCATTTTTGAAATAACTCTGAATTTTGATAGAGTATTGAGAAACTACGGCAATATGAAGCAGGCTCAATCTTCAGCTTTGGAAGCACAACTGCGCATAACCCTTACCCCCACACCCTTTTAAGTTCGGCCAACCCGTTAGTGAGACTATTATCACCACTTTCTTTAGGAATGGGGACTACTGTATAGATTTGCCCTCGTCCATTTGGCCAGTCGCCATCTTGTTAATAGTAGCCTGGTGCAATATTAATAGTTGGAAATGAATTCTACAGATTCTAAATACTTTGTAGTTTGCAACGAAAAATGTTTGCCTTGGTTAGTTTGCCTTAATTTTATGACCCAAATCCTCAAACATATAACTAGGTTTGTGTATATCTTTGCAATAATCTGCTCAGAAAGAAACTTGCTCGTTAATTTGAAAAACCTTTGCCATGCAAACATTGAATAACCGTTTTTGATTTGTTCAGTGAAAACCCACTTCAAATGCCCTGTCTAGTTTTTGAAAATAAAATGCGCGAGGTTAATCCACGGCCCAGAGTATAATATTGCCCAGATTATTACTGAATAATTTTTAAAAATGCCGGAGTTATTGTGATTTCATTTGATTTTCTATATTTAAAATTCTCTTTTACTGTATATAAGACTTCACTTCCCTTTTGACAATATTTGTCACTATTTTTATGCAGAGATTATATCAATGAAAAGGAAATGAATTAATTGATTAGGAATTAAAATATTGAGTATTCGCTCAATTGATAAGACTATCAAATGTTGAAGACTCGGAAGTTTGTACAATGATATACAGTCTGCGTATATATAGTCTTAAATACTTTTAAAACAAATTCAATGAGAATTCTATTGAAAAGTAAAGAAACTGAAAATAATACTAAATATAATAATTAATTGTTTAAACTTTAAATATATTCTGATTGTTACTGAAATTGAGAATTTATAAAATTTTATAAAAACTGACGGATTCGCTCACTTGTCACTCAGTAAGTTTGAGGCCATTAAGGGCTGGGATGTTAAGCACGGAATAGCAACAAAGCGGACAAAAAGTAAGATTAAATCCGATGTGAAATAAGAATCCATAAAAGAAGGGAAAATTTACACAACTTTTCACCAAAATTATAGTTTTGTTACTCCACTCCTGATATCCCTTCTGGTCAGACCACGAGTAAATACTTGTTTAATTCATGAATATACTGTACAGTACAGTGCTTGGTCATATTTAAATCCTTTGTAGATTAGGCTTAAGAACATATGAGTCATATCTGACTATTGGGTAAATGAAGTATAGGATTGATTGCCCACTCTTTACAATCTGACAGTTAATTCAGCCATAATGGACTAGGGAGAAATATTTATTATTACCCTGTACACAAACTACTAACAAGCTTATTAGAGGTGACTCTAATGGAGCTAGATTATTTGACTGCATATAATACAGTATAACTTTATTATAATGAGTGAATCGAAAACATTCAAACTCTAAATACAAATAAAATATTATTTTAGTATTCATTCAAATTCTATCCCAGAGTTGACAAGAGTTCTGCTAATAGTTCTGAAGGGGTTTTACCATATTTGAAAAGATACCCAGGTCAAGTTGACAGACAGACTGCTTCATAAGCTGCTTGTTGTTTGTGGAGCTCTGTGTCATTTTTCTCTCTATTCATTAGACTCTAATGATTAGAATGAAAACAATTTTAAAAGAATTGAATTTCAAATTTATTTTCTTCAGACGTCATATGACTTATGATAATAAGCTCTCCGTTAGAGCGAGAGTCGAATAGAGAGGTTTGAATTCAAGGGCTCTTCTCTTGTTTACCACCAAATCCAACAAACCATTCAAGAATCCGAAGGGTGTGGCAAAGCTACAGATGCTTATTGACACAGCCAGCACAGGCCCAGCAGCAGACTAGCATATGCTGACTATTATACATTATGCTGTACTGTAATATTGTAAGAGTTTGTATTATAACTGCATTTTATTTTTGTTTTTTATAACTTTTTGCATAACTTTTCAGAACAAGTAGTTTAGATCAAAGTTTCAAAACTTAAGGTTTGTTTTATAACTTCTTATATCAATATTATAATTCTTAATAACAAACTAATTGGCAGATTGTCCTTGAATTCCGTCTATAATTTATTTGATATTTCAATTTTGGATAAATAACATATAATGCGAAACATGTCTGTATCTCTGTATGCCTTGTGCCTCTTCACCCTGCTCGTTTGAAAACACTTGACTTTAAAGCACCAGAGCTAACACTCTTCGACTTCGTTTAGATTTTCTTTTTAATATATCTTATGTTTAACTTCTGTTTAAGTCATGTAATCACTTGAAGTGTCCCTCAATTTGTGATAAGTTATTAAATATTAAATAATATTAGAAATTAAGCCTAAGAGCGCATTGCCTTTCCATCCGCTGATTCAGACAATTAGCTCTGCGTTTCAAACATCGTATGCATTGGCTGACAATCCGTCAGATCTTTAATCTCTTTCTAACTAATACTCAAAACTTATTATTTTTTAAATCAAATTCTATATAAATAGTAACTAAATTATAGTGATTTGAGCTGTCTCACATCCAATTGAACTGTCTCACATCCAATTGAACTGAATTTCATCGCATTTCACTGAATTCAGTTTCACTAAATTGTTCGCCAATTTATGCTTTTAGACAAATATTATAAATAATTTCATCCAATCGTCGGTTAGTAATGAGTGAAAGCGAAGATAAAGTTCCAAAACAAGAGACGGGAATAATAGGCCAAATACGCCGTCTGTCCCGTCGTTTTTCTGGTACTCTATTGAATGCTGATTCCAGAGCCGGACCCCATCTCATCCACAGCGGACACAAAACCATCTATTCTTACGATGAGGACGAACAGCTCAGAATAGGTATTCCCTTCTAATCACTCGTTATTATAGAGGAATATATAAGAAATGAATTTCATTCAATTGGATCCACAGGTGGAGTAATGGCAGACGAATTGGTCGAAAAATACGGTAAATATAATATAAATTTACTTAAATTAGTGCCGAATTAATCGTTTGCGTCAACTGTTCAAAAGGTACTCCACTTTATGTGTATGATGTGAACCGTCTGACTGACAACTACAACGTCTATTTGGGATCCCTGCGCAATCTGAACAACTTTATGCTCTGCTATGCCGTCAAAGTAACCCAAATCTGAATACTTGTCGTTAAATCGATCCTAAACTTTGATTGTCTTCAGGCGAACCCAAATCTGGCGCTTTTGGATGTATTTTCACGACTCGGCTGTGGCTTTGATGTTGTTTCAGGTGGAGAGATATCCAGATGTCTGGCCGTTGGTGTCGATCCTTCAAAAATAGTTTACAGCGGATGTGGTATTGAATAAATGATTGATTGCTTAAAAATGTTTTGATTGTATTATTGACTGAATTGTTGGCATTTATTCATTAGGGAAATCAATTGAGGAAATTGATTACGCGGTCAGATCTGGCATATTCTGCATAAACGTCGAGTCCTGGCTAGAGCTGGAACGTATAGAGGACAGGGCTCGCGCTTATAATAAAGTACAGAATGTTTCGATTCGTATAAACCCCGACATTAATCTTGAAGGTAATGAGTGAATGACTGAAACATTTATTCTTTGAAGTCTAGATCAGCGCCTAATGTATTGAAAATATTGAATATAAACAAAGACTTTCTTTTAGTCTTATCTCTAATTTATTCCATAATCATAGCTCTTATCGTCATTTCCTTTAATAGACTTTAGATTATTATTAATATTTTTTATGAAAATATTTATTTATGAATTATGTTCTTTCATAAGAGAGGCTCAAATCATAAAACACTTTATGCTATTCACTGATTAGTTATACGAAAAGTTGCAAAAAGTCTCCAAAGAATCTGTATTTATAACCAAATCTTGGGTTTATTTACACTCAGGTCTATCGCACCCGCATATCCTTACGGGCTCTTCGAGTCACAAGTTCGGAGTACCCCTTCACGAGGCGCCTGAGATATATAATAGAGCCAAAGCATCGGCGCATCTGAAGGTCAAGGGAATCTCCTGTCACTTGGGCTCAAGTATTCAGCAATTGGAGCCATTTATCGAAGCGCGCGATAAACTGCTGGCCCTCGCAGATGAACTCAGACAAGAGAACAGGATCTGGGTCGAGCACATCAACCTGGGCGGTGGCTTTGCAGCACAAATCGCTACAAATTTGGATGTGCCCGACATTCATGGTTGGGTCGAGAAGTTGGCCAAACCTATCACTGAAAGAGGACTTAAGTTAGTTCTGGAACCGGGACGTAGTCTTATGGCCGACGCCGGCATATTGCTGACCAAAGTTGAGTACGTGAAGAGATTTGGTTCTTGTGGTTCGGGTCAGAGTTCGCCGCGTTCTGGTTCACTGATTGGCGCCGATTCGCACGTAAAGAGTTCGAAGACAGCCATTGCTAATAAGGCGTTCGTTATAGTGGACGCCGGCTTCAATGACTTCGCCCGAACGGCACTCTATGGACAACAACACAAAATCATTCCTTCGAACGCAAAAGTAGATCAGTTGCCGGGTTTGCCGTCTGAGTACAAGTACGATGTGGTCGGACCCATATGCGAGTCAACCGACGTTTTCTTCAGAGATCTGATTCTTTCGCAAAGAATCGAACCAAACAATGTGCTCGCCATATGTGATGTCGGGGCTTATGGTAAGCGTGTTTGCAAAATATAACAGATATTACAGTATTTCACTATATATTCAATGTCTTCCTCTATCGCACCTAAGGCTCATCCCTGTCCTCCAACTACAACAGTCGCAATCTCGCTGCAGAAGTGCTGATATCGGACGGACCGACACATAACCTGATTCGGGAACGGGAGACATATGAAGAACAATACTCAAAGGAAAGGGTTGTCACAGACATTAATTTGAGAGCTCTGGAAATGTTGGAGGAATTCGCTTCAAAGGAGGACTTGGCCCAAACGGAGACTGAAAATGGAAAGGAATGAATGGATCGCACGGATGGCTTGGCCTCAAAGACCTCTTAGACTGCTATTGACTCAGCGAATGACAAATTTGGTTATCTTTCTAATGAGCTCTTTGGGCAGAATGACTGTCCTTTGAATGGATGCTATTTTTTTTAGTTTACGCTTAGAATATATTTTAGCCCATAATTAGAGTACAAAAACTATTATAAAAATTATATTTTTTGCTCAAATTATTTGATATGAAATGAAATTATATTTTCGATAAATATATAATTTTTTATTTAAAAGATTTTATTATTATTTATACGAATTATACGAATACCGTGATTGCAATAAAGCACAATTAGGGGTGTCTTCCTGTATGTCATCGGCTCTCCTCGATCTACAATATACAAGTCCAGGGTCTGTATTATTTTGCAAAATAAGAATCTGCCAGGGTGAGAAACGGACTATTTTAGAGTGTGTGTGCAATGCCTATGATTTGAATAAAAATGGGTTAAATATAATTGAAATCAATTAATGACTCAAAATATAGCGTTGTTTTCAACGTTGAAACAATTGAAAGACATTTGACTTTATTCTCAACTCTATTAAACCGAACTCTTATTCTTCTTCTCTTCGATTCTGAACCCAACCATTCAATTGACTCAATAATAAAATATCAACTGTTATCGCTATAATTAATATATGATCCAGGTTACCGACTAATACGTGCACAGGCAGACCGATAGAAGCGAAACAACTGTTGTGGAGCGCGACTGCATTTTAAGTGTAAGAATTATTCTGCAATATTATTGTTGATTTTGAATTGAGCTGGTCAAATTTAAACAATGTAGTCGCGCTCTCTACCCAAATATGAATAGCCTTTAGTAGTCCTGACAATGTCTGACACTTCAGAAACTGTATTCAGTAAAGTATTAAAACTTTATTGTTTAAATAACCTGGGATGTGGCTTATCAACTGTGTAATTTATCCGGGTTTAATTATAATTATTAATCTCTTAACAATGTTCAGGGACTTTCTGTATAACGTAGACACAATACAGTGATTTGCATTTCGGGGCAAATATTAATTCTGACGTTATTTATGACAACAATTGAAATCACATTAAACGTGAAATCAATTCAATTGTTATTCAAACAAATCAGAAATCATTGTCGGAATCAGTAGTTGTAACTGACACTGATTCAAATCATCCATACTAAGGACACAGAGCTGACAGAGCGCCCAGAGTACCAGTGCTGACATGGGTGTGCCCGCATTCTTCAGATGGCTCTCAAAGAAGTACCCGTCGATTGTGGTCGAGTGCGACGATGGGGTCAAAGGTGAGCATTACTTCCACAACCTGTACCTGGACATGAACGGCATAATCCACCCGTGCTCGCACCCGGAGTATAAGGCGGCGCCGGAGACGGAGGAAGAGATGTTTTTAGCGATTTTTGAATACATTGAACGCATTATGAAAATCGTTAGACCGAAGAAAGTGCTGTATATGGCTGTGGATGGCTGTGCGCCCAGGGCTAAGATGAACCAACAGAGGAGTCGGCGCTTTAGGGCCTCTCAGGAATCGGTCGAAAAGCTGTTGGAAATACAGAAAATCAAAGACGAGTTGAGAGACAAAGGGATTGAAGTGAAGGACAAACCCAAGTCCGCGCACTTTGACTCCAATGTCATAACACCCGGCACTCAATTCATGATCAATCTGAGCGACGCTTTGCGCCAATGGATTGACCACAAGCTCAGCCTTGAGAATGAGGACAGGGATGGCATTTGGCCCAAAGGACTGATGGTTATACTGAGTGACGCCTCTGTGCCGGGAGAGGGAGAGCACAAGATTATGGAATACATCCGCAAACAAAAGGCACAGTCGGCCACATATGACCCCAATTTGTCGCACTGTCTGTATGGCGCGGACGCCGATCTAATTATGTTGGGTTTGGCCACACATGAGCTCGACTTCACTATATTGAGGGAAGAATTTAAGCCAAACCAACCGAAACCGTGCGATATATGCGCACAGTTAGGCCACACAATGCAAGAATGTTCGGGCACTGAGAAGCCGCCCGACGACGAGCCGCCTATCCTTCCAACTGAGCCCGAGTTCATATACATTCAATTGTGTGTTTTGCGCGAATACTTGCAGAAGGAGTGCTCGACCGCATCGGTAGCTCTAGATTTGGAGCGATTTATCGATGATTTCGTGTTTTTATGCTTTTTCGTCGGAAACGACTTTTTGCCGCATTTGCCGTCTCTTGAGATCAGAGAGAACGCCATCGACCGACTCATCAGCATATATAAGGATATTATGGCTAAACACCCGAATCCAGACAACCCATACCTGACTAAAGACGGATCCGTTAATATGCAAAGAGTTCAGTATATTCTGCAGGAGTTGGGAGAAGTGGAGGACGAGATCTTCAAGAAGAGACAGGAGAATGAACAGCGGTTTAAGGAAAGGCGGAAACGACAGAAACTGCAGCAGCAGAACATCGACTCGGCCTGGACGAGGCCAGAGGCAGTCGCTCGCGGACAGAGGCCTGAGGTGTTCGACAACACGCGTAAAGAGGCCTACAATTTGAGACTCGCGACCAATACTGACAACTTGAGTGCAGCCCAGAAACTGAAGGCTATGCTGAGGGACGGAGAGTCTACACCAGAGGTCAGCCCCAATCAGAGCGCGAAACCGCAGAGCAGTGAAGAAATGGCTAAACGGAAAGCACCGGAAGATTCTGATTCAGAACCGGAAGATTTGGTTCAGCTCTATAACGACGGCTGGAAAGAGAGGTATTATTACCACAAATTCGACTGCACTTCGACTGACATATCAGAGATCAGTTCAATGGTTGTCACGGAATACATCAAAGGCTTGTGTTGGGTTCTGCTCTACTACTACCAGGGCTGTCCCGACTGGAAGTGGTTCTTCCCTTTCCATTACGCGCCGTTCGCTTCCGATTTCAAAGATATCGTAAGCATTGGCGTAGAGTTCGACCGAATGTCTCAGCCGTTCAACCCTTTGGAGCAACTGATGAGTGTCTTTCCGGCCGCCTCTTCCGAGAACCTGCCGCCGACCTGGCGTCGACTCATGTCTGACCCGGACTCTTCCATAATTGACTTCTACCCGAACACATTCAAAATCGATTTGAACGGAAAGAAGGCCGCGTGGATGGGAGTGGCACTCCTGCCCTTCATCGATGAGAACCGGCTGTTCAGTGCTCTCAAGAAAGTCTATTCCAATCTGACTGAAGAGGAGAGACACCGGAATGCGAGGGGAAGTCATCTGATATTCGTTTCGCGAATCAAATCTGATTTCTCCGACTTTTCCAAAGAAGTGGTCGAATCGTCGACTCTATCCGATGTCATAATCAATCCGAACCTCTTCTGTGGTATTTCCGGAACCCTTTCGAAAAGCGAAAAATTTTCTGCACTCTATGAGAGAGTCTTCTGCACTGTATATAAGGATCCGGTCTATGAGTCCGGCTTTGTATTCCCAGCCATTCGTTTGTCGAACGCGAAGACTCCGCCGACTGTTCTCAAGCCGGAGGACTTGGATAGACTCGAGAGATATAACTGGAGGCCAACCATCGGAATGAGACAATCCAACCAAAAGGCATACCTGAGTGAGGCCGGAATGAGAATGTTTTCGCACTCATACAGTCCTCGCAATTCTCAGCCCTATTATAACAGGAATAACAACAGAGACAGAGAGCGGGACAGAGATGCGAATGTCGGCCAATACCAGAACCCATACAACCGACAGCACCTGACCAGAGACCAGATGCCACAGCAGTACAACAGCTATTACAGACCTCCAAACCCGTACCATTCGAATCAGAATAACTACCGAACAGTTGATTCGAGTCACCAGAACTACTACCAGACCTCGAATTCGTCGCAATATAATCGAAACGACAGTCAAAGAGAACAACAAAACCGAAGCACAGATTGGCGTCAATACAATCAACAGAGAAGTGTTGGTCAGAGAGGTGTTGGAAACCAATCGACTTATGACTCGTCTTATAGTCAGAGAAATCCGTATCAGAACTACGAACGGAATGATAGGAATCCTCGACAACAACAAGAGTCACACCAACCGAATGCATACGATTCCCAACAAAGGAATTACAGACAGAGTCCACAGAATCCGTATTACGGCATGAGTTCAAACCCGAACCCAAACAGACGGGAAGATCCCTGGAATAGACGCCAATGATCTCATCCACTGCTTTAGTATTGCATTCAATCGTGAATTCTTTGAACGAAAACATTAATAAAATTTCGAGAATTTATTATTTTTTAGTTTTCTGTCATTTATTTGATATAAAAGTCTATAATTTTTTCTATTTATTCAATTATTTTATGTAATATTTGGAAAATTTTGAAAAATTGATGTAATATTCAATAAATGAATTCAACCGAAACTACAGAAACGATCAATAATTTTGATTAATAACTGAATCTATTAATGAATTTAATATTTTAACCTATTTTTTAAAGATTCAAATATTGCGCAAAAGGTTTAAAATCTTTGGTTTTTGTGAACATATAATACGTTTCATAAAAGACATAAAACGTAACGAAAATGAGTATAAAAACAATGCTTTAAATCCAAAGCATTTAATGCTTTAACCAATCGTTTAATTAGTGTTGAATTCAATTGAAATAATGTCTAAATTACTCTTAGAGTCGAGTGATTCCAGCGATGAAGAGACCAAACAATTTGATCTGAATTTGAACTCAGATTTCGCCAAAAACTACGACAATTGGCGTCGAAAAGAAGAATTGCAGAAATTGAAGGACAAATACGGCAACCATTTGGACGTCCTCTCAGACCAGTCCTTCAGTGGATCAGATCAGGCATCAGATGACTCCGACTCAGAGTCGGACCAGTCTATTGAAGACAATCAGCAGGTGTTTGACCAGAGCTTCTTCAAAGTCTATTCGGCGCTTAAGACCAAAAATCCTGTCATTTATGACAAAAGTATTAAATTTTTTGATGAAAACCAAAACGAATCGAAAAATAGAGAGAAATCAGACGAAGAGATCGGAGAGAAGAGCGGATCCAAAGAGAAGTCAAGACAATCCATGACTTTAATAGACTATCACAAGAAGTTGATTAAAGAGAAGAAAGGCATTACTGATGAGGACTTAGAGGACTTGAATGGACTGAAAGAGAAACCAATCGGTTATTACCAGGAATTGGATGAAATCAGAAATGAATTCAAATCTGTTCTCAACTCAGACGACGAAAACGAAGAACTCATTAAAGGAAAGACTGAACCCATTCCTCAAAATAAAGACAAAAATATCGAGTTTTTCGATGAGAGCGCAGATCCAGACCTCAAGTATTTGAAGAACTATTGGAAAAGTGATAAACAATTAGAAGAAAGCGAAAAGTTTTTGAGGGATTATATCATTAATAAGAGATATATCGATAAAAAAGACCCCGAATTGTATCGAAAGCCGGTTTCCACTGAATCACGAAACCTGAATATCGAGAACAATGATAGCAGTGATGGAAACGAAGCCATCAATGGATTCGAGACATCGGATGACAAGAATAAAGATAATGAAAATGAAGTCCAAATAAGTTCATATCATTTCGAAGAACCGAATTCTGAGTCTATAAAACGGTTTCCCAGAACTGTTGAGACGATTCGCGACTCAACTAATAGTGAAAAAAGAGCTCAAAAAAGGAGTGAAACGAAGGAAAGGAAAAAACGAGAAAAAGAGAGAGAATTGAAACGATTGCGGAAATTAAAGAGAGAAGAGTTGAGACAGAGATTCGCTAAACTCCAGGAAATCAGTGCTAATGAGAGAATGGATTTCAATGACTTCGAGTTAAGCCAACTCTTGGACGACGAAAATGATTTCGATTCTCAAAAATATGACCAAAAAATGCAGACTTTGTTTGGAGACAACTATTATGAGAACGAAAATGAATTGTCGGACAAAAGTAAACCGAAATTCGAGTTTATGCCTGAAATCGATACACAAATGGACACAAATGAAGAGTTGGTCGACAATAATGACAACCAATATAATGAAAATGAGAGTAAAGTAAACAAAAAATTGGATAAAAAGCAGAAAAAGATTTCGAAAACATTGTCTGAATTGGGAATATTCGAGGATCTGATTGGAGGCGATTTGGGCACACGTTATAAGTACAGAGCCGTCGAGTCCAATGATTTCGGTCTAACAGATGAGGAAATCCTTTGGTGTGACGACAAAGAGCTGAACAAATGGTGTTCTGTGAAGAAGATGTCTCAATACAGGGACGACACCGAAGAGAAATATGACGTCAAGTCTTATGCGAATAAAGCAAATAATTTAGAGTTAAAGCGAAAAATATTAAAAACTTTTTACGACAAACAAAATGATGAACAAAATGACAAACAATTGAATGAAAGTATTGAAAGCACTGAAGAAAATGAAATGAAATCCAATGATAAGAAGCGAAAGAAACGAAAGCATAAAAAGCCTAAATTCACAGTTGAAGTGATCGGCGATAAAGAGAAAGACAGAGAAAAAAGTGAAAGCATTTCAAAGAATAAGAACAAAACGAATGGAAATAAAAGATTTAAGAAAAATATGAAACAGAAAGGAAAACCATTGGAAAGGAGTCCATATCCCGGCGTCACTCTTGAAAGACTCAAAGCCTATGGACTGAGTAATCGAAAGATCAAAAGAATTAAAAATAAAAATAAGCATTAATTCAATTGTTTTCAAAATAATGTCTAAATATTTAGATTAAAACTAAAATAATTATTATTTCATATATTCATTGATTGCACGAAAAAATTTTTATTTAAATAAAAGTCATTTTTTGAAATATGTTATGAAAAATATATAATTATTTTAATAAATATCAATAAAAATGATTTAATAAAATGTTTGTTCGAATGTAATACTGATAACCCGTTTATAAATAATTTTGGCTACAAATCAGTTGAACGTCAATTAACAGCAATGAACGCGGGATTTATAACCCCGTTATCGTCAATAGTAAGTGTGGGCGCATTGCTATTGACATAGAAATCGTTGATAATTGAGCGCCTGGTGTGCACCAGAGAGTTGGAACGGAGGGCTGAATTCATTTCGGCGTTTTGTCGCCAAAGCATTGTTGGTCTTAGACTTGATTTAAAACTTTTCATTATATCTCCTGAACTGAACACTTGTATAATGTGTTGAATTGCACCGCAAGGTATGGCTGCTATTGAGACTAAGGCCAGAGCCCAACCTATCCATTGAGCCCAAGTCGGGTAAATGTATTTCCCGAAAGTAATAACTTCTTTGTCTGATATGAGTCCGTAAACATCTTTGTAGAGAATGATTGAGATTATGATTGGAGAACAAGTGCTTATAATGACTACGATATGTGAGCGCAATAGTGTCGATGGAGTCCAACCCGTCATCTGTTTCAAGTCCGCAAAGAAATTGGAGATTCCTTTGAAAGATTAAAATGGGCCATAAGTTGATCAATCAAATTGATATGGATTATCGTCAATACAACCATAAATGTATGTAACGATGAATATTTCGAGTAAACCGACGACCAAACAGGGAATACCGGCCGCATATGTGTCCATCAGATTGAGTACATAAATGCCTCCATTCGTACAAAGAGGTAAACCACATAAGAACCAGAGAATACCAGTTATGATAACAACCATTGGTTTATTGAGCTTTCGTTTGGAATTTCTCTGAGAATTAATAATTATTTAGTTTTCATTGCAATCAATCAATGGTAGGGTTGAGTACCAAAAGATCGAATATATATGTGATCACTGTCTCAACCATTGCGAACTGGGAGTCGATGCCCAACAAGAACAACATTGCGAAGAACATCATCGACCAAATGATTGAGAGCGGCATTTGAGACAATCCTTCGGGTATTACAATGAAAGCCAAACCTATTCCCCATAATTGCCATTAGAATTGATTCTATTCGGCCACAATTAGCTAGAGATGTGCAAGGCCGTATCAAATCAAAAGTGTATAGTACCCAGTGAATTTTGAAATTGGCAAAATAAAGCTTCAAATTTTATGGAAGTTTTCGACCCCCACTCAGCTTAACAAAAATGTACACCAAATCCAATCATTTGTTTTTATACAGAATTTGAGATTTTCTAGCTTGCACATCTCTAATTTTAGTTGTAAAAACAATACCAGTTCCACTTTGAACTATAGAGTCAATCGGTTTATCCAATGCCTTAGCCATATACCCAATCATTGCAAATACTACAGTTCCGCAAAAAATTGAAGTCAAAAAGTCTCCGATTCCTACCAGTAATGAGTGCCTAACCTATTGATTGATTATAATTGACAACTGACTGAAATCATAGATAATTATTATATGAAAGCAATGCTTACGACGGGATCGTTGAAGCGATTATAGGAGGCGTATGTAATCATTCCTCCGCCGCCTAATCGTATCAATCATTAGAATTAATCAATAATTTTATATAAAAACTAATCAATTAATGTAATGACAAACCAATTCCAAAGCTATAGAACACCTGAACGGCTGCGTCTCTCCAAACAACTGGGTCCTGAACTTTATCCCAATCCGGGGTTACGTAATAACGCAAACCTATTGAATATGAGATTTGAATTGAATTAATTGATTCATTGCTTTCTGAAGACTATATTATAATAATGATTATGCAAACCATCTAAGGCTCCGTCAAGTGTTATGCCTCTTATGAACAGAATCACAAGTATTACATAGGGAAAGGTTGCGGTGAAGTAAACTACCTTTCCTATTGTTCAGATTAATAAGTGTGTCATTTATTGCTGAAATTGTAATTAGTTTTAAGCACTTTATACCCGAAGACTTGATTCCTTTGATAAGGGCTGCGACGACAATAACCCAGGAGGCGAATAGAGCACCGGCTAATCGCCAATTCATTGAATCCATTGCTTCCAATCCATCAGATTTTGTCAAAACATAATTACTATAATATAATTAAAATTATAAATAATAATAAATTCAAAATAAATATATGAATGAATCGTATATTTAATAAACAATTATTACTTAAAGTATTCTTCTGTCGACGAAATTGAATAATTAGTGGAATTTGATCTGTCGTTAACTGTCGTACAGTCTGTGAACAAACATTCAATTGTTTTATCAATTATTTCTCGAAATTCTTAAGAAACAAGAAATTAATCAAAATTATTCTCTTTTGAAAAGAGGGGATCTTTTTATATAAATAATAATTATTATTAAATATTTTAATATTAAAAATGCTATAAATAGTCGATTGGATGATATCATAGAGTACTGTACTCTTTCTCATTTTTCAGATCTCATGATAATATTTAATCTTCTCATATCTCACAAATATTTTCCTTGGATTAAATAAGAACCTTTAATTAGACCAGGGAGATATAGGAAATTAATGAAGTAACGCCTTTCTCAAGGTTTGCTTTATTGGATAGTATTTGCAATAAACTTTTGACCCGGATTGAGCCCTTTAGGTGCGATTATACCCTCTGTTACTAATATTGCGTAATATTTTAAATAAAAATCAAAGACTGACTCAAAGTATTGAAATCGTGGCCACAGTTCTGCCAATTCTGGCCGAAGAATGAGCCGACAAAGTAGAAGAGAGTCCAAGCGATGATCATATTGTAGTAAACGGCGACAATCATCGAACTGATTACAGAAGTCAATCCCAGGGCTGGATTACACAAAATATTTTAATAACAGTGCAAACGATTATTCGTTTCTAGTTTTAAACCTTTGAAGAACGGGGAAAGATTGGCGTAGAGATGTGCCGGACCCATCGAAGAGAACTGGCCTAAACTCAATTCTATGAGAAAGAGAGGCAAACCTATAAGGAATGAACAGATGATATATGGAACCAGAAATGCACCTAAAGATTGGATCATATTTTCAGAATTTTTTGTAAAATGCAATAATAATTATATTCAATATATTTGTGAGAAATGGCATGAATGACATACCGCCGCCGTTTTTATAGCAGAGGTATGGAAAGCGCCAGCACTAGAATTACATGAACAGCATTACATTTGTGAATTTTCAATTGACCGGTGTATGAGTGGAAACATAAGTAATTAGTTATTATACATTTCCGAGTCCAACGGCGTTTCCCAAACAAGCCAGCAGGAATTCTACCTGTCCACCCCACTGATCCCGGGCTGGTTTTGCGGCTACAGCCGAAGAATGTTTGCCTCCATTGATCACATTTCCATCTTTTGAATTGATTTCATATTTATTTCCATTCATTTCATTTAAACCTATATTTGTAGTCATTTCTGAAAATAAATATTTTTACTAATTATTAAATAACGAAATAATTAAAAAAAAGAGTTTTTATAATAATTTCATAGAAGATAATTTTTGCATTTCACTGCATTTTAATTTAACATTGGTAGTATTATAATATTACTCGTTGAACTTTGAAAAATTGCCAATTCAACCTACCTGAAATGTCAATTCTGCTCGCTTGAAAGATTCCAAACTGAATACTATTGAAAATCCTGATGACTGCCAATAAGTTAATAAATTCGTTAATAATTAACCAGGACCTTTTAATAACTTTGACAAATATTTAAAAAGATTATAAACCAAATGATTTGAGTGAATCTAAAGAACGTTTAGTACTAGAGGTTCTCTATATCTTAATCTCTTGTTGTTTGTCAAAGTTATTAAAAGGTCCTGGTTAATTATTAACAAATACTTACAGTAAGTGTTCCAAAAACTAATAGAGAAAGCACTCAAACAAACAAATTCAATAACAATATTGGTCTGAAAATGATTCGTTGCTAAGTTTTTTGCTCTTAAAGTTTACTTCGGAATCACAAAAGAAATCTTATGTTTTGTTTGAGAATATAATTTACATGAAATTAGTTCTCATTAAAGACAACAAATATAGGAAAATAGTGATAAAGCGTAGCAATCGATGGATTAATAATAAGAATAGTCGACACTTAATAAGTGACACAATCTAATAGTTGACTAAAATCCTTGACACAACTAATTCAAACAAAACTTTCAGTTTTTTGATATAATTATTTATTTTCGATACAATATTCCACAAATGCAGCTGTTTTTGGAGTAAACAATCAATTCAATCAATAGCCAAATCATCGATATATTTGAATAATATTTGAATTCTTGCATAATATTTGAAAGTTTTATTCCATTTATGCATTCACTTAACGGATGTTCAAAAGTTTTCAATTCAAAGTTGTATTGACTTTCGAAAGATTCATTCAATGAATCTTTTTTCATATAAAAAAAGTTTAAAACAGCGAACAGTGAGAGAGAAATAATAATTATTTAGAGCCAATGTTAGCGCATAATTGTCTGTTAGATTAGTGACACAAATCGACTTTATTGACGACAGACTTACAAAAGTAGTATTGAATGCCAGCTAACTATTCGTGCGAATCCATTGCTTTCCGAACACAGCTTTGCTGTAATGTCTGCATTGAATGCCAGAGAATTCAAGTTTTACTCTACACTCAAATGTGGGTAAATCTGCATTAACTGCAATGAATGCAATCAAAAATCCGAGTAATAGTTATAAGAACTGAATGGTTATAATCAGACTTTTATGTTAATACAAATCTTTCTAAACATCTTTTTTATTTCTACTAAGAAGTAAAAACTACCAAAACTTATAATATTTCCTGTTCTCCTGATTCTCATTGTTATCATTATAAGAGAAATGATATAATATATCGGTTGCACAGCTTTGAGATGAAATACAGCAAATATTAAGGCAAACATTGATTGCAAACATGTTTTGTTTGTTTCTGTCAAAGCATATCAATTGATTTCACTGTCATTTGTGGACAATAGAGATGTGCCGACAAATAATTGGTGCAAACAATCAATAGAGTAAGAGTGCCGGCCATACACTTCCGGTTCAGAACTGTGTTTAACACTATATAGAACTCTAATCCAAAATCAGAAAAATTAAAGATAACTTTTAAGTGGAATATAAAGCCATAATTTTCCTTAGGTATACTCAACCTTTCAGCATGGTCACCCTGAAAATATTTATATTGAGCAGACAGTAATAAATCTGCCCTACCTACAATCTACAATGCTTTTTAATTCTGAACTTTATGTATATATCTTATTGTCAAAGAATATGTGTAATACTGTACTAATAGTATCAGAATATTCAATATTTTTACCGAATCAGTGAAAAGTTATTTACTGTTTCATAAGTTCCAAGAATTGGATTCAATACTTTTTGCGCAATACAGATCTGGCACAATTTTGACTCTTCCCAGAGTATATATACAACTTGTATCGCAATGCTGTTTACATACAGCCTCCCAAATGGTCGACTGACAAGCTTAAACGAAGCTGGAGCCTAAACCTGATTATAAAATTCAATTAAAATTTCTATTTTTGTAAAGCCCCTTGGTAAGAATTTTTTCACCTAGCGATTTTTTACTAACGCAGCACCGGTAGTAGAGAGTTAACATAGGGTCTTGGGCAAAAACCACTAGGGTTATAATAAAGTTTAGCTATTCATAATGATCCTTGTTGAAAATCATCGACCTCATCTATCAGGGTTTTTTCTAAAATCGTTGGGTTTTTGCACAGGATGACTTTATATTTGCAAAATGGCATAATTAACCAGGATCTAGAGCGAAGACCACAAGGGATAAATGAAGTCTGAGCAATGAAAAATTATCATAATAAAAAACACTTCAAACATAATTCTGGATATCACCTTGGTGTTACTCCTGTTGACTGCATCCGATTTGAATCTAATAATATTTTGAACTAAAGTTTTAATTATTTCTAAATCTATTTTACATAAAAATAAAATTGTTTTCCAAATAATTAGCGCTTATTTCAAAATTATGTTTTGACTTGATTACAGCCAGATCTTCAACATCAGTACATAGGTCAACCTTGATAGCATCAGGATCAATTCCGGAAGCGACTAGATTATTCAGTAAAGGCCCCAGCTTTTTTTTTGCTCAAACAGTTTCAGTTTCTTTGCATCTGGAAATTCAAAAAAATATTTAAATAATTTTTTTTGTATTATTTGCTTGAATTCAATAAGTATTTGAACGATTTTTTGTATTGACGAGTGAAAGATAAATAAATGACTTGGACAGTTAATAACCAGAGACTTAAAGAAATTGTTCCGGCTCAGGTTATTATTTGTAAAACTTTTTTTTTTGAAAATATTTTATTTTAATTTAATAATAAACAAAATTGAAAATTTTAATTTAACCATGTTTATTCTAAAATAAGTTTACAAAATAATATCTTTGTTTCCCATTCATATCAGATATTGATAACACAAATGAAAATTTTATTTTTCAAACTGTAATCAAAACATAATTATTATTCGTGTTATTGATTAGGATTTCATTTGGATTACTAACAGATTCAT
>JAQIWA010001068.1:0-21543 GCA_034693305.1 Eueremaeus valkanovi
CGACAGGGGGGGGGGGTAAGTCACAAATTTTGGACAGGGGGTACAGGTAGGGGTAAAAAATTGCCGTATAAAAGTGCAGAAAATGCAATATTATGTTAAAATGCTTCAAAATTGCACTGCTTACAATTTTGCCATGTTATATTATCGAAATGATCAATTTTTTCAATTTTTTTTAACTTTTTCATTTATTCTGTATAACCGATTTGAATAAACTGATTTTTTTCACTACTAAATGTGAACTTTTTGCCGATAAATATGTACTAATTTTATCGATTTCATTCACAATATTATATTTAATTTGGGTTTAAAAACATTATAAACCTAACCCTATTAGACCTTAACCCTATAAAACTAAAAATAATGAGTTTCTACACTCAAAACTATATTAGAAATCATTAGAGGAGTTGACTAAAGAGAATAAATAAACAGATTTACAGTTAGTATCGCTCTTAGGAGTTAAGAAACTGTTAGAGTAATGCAATTCATATTAACTTAGTTTTTTTTATCATTTGTAAAACTCATCTTTTTTCCAAATTTTCGCCTCGCGATCGAGAGGTGGGGTCCGTTGCTTCGCGAAAAACAGAGGGTGCTCCGCAAATCTTCCAAAATCAGAGGGGGGTCAGCCTCGGGAAAAATCAGGGGGAGGATTACCCCCTGTGCCCTTCATTGCCTATCACTGCAATGCCGTCCATCTAACCCAGGGTTGATTCCCATTGAGTGCGTTTAGAGATACAGAACTCATCAGTGAAGTGAAGCTACATTTCAGAAGAATTTCGAAATAATAAGATATTGATTGCACAGTACGTACAGTATTATAAGTATTACAATATTATTAGTGAACAAAAATGGTTAAAATTGACTAATACTGTACTGTATTTGGAAATAATATCTTAATATTCAGAGCCATTGGTTGCATCCGTTACAATACTCCCGACACATTACTAAAAGTATTGCAGAGCATAGTATAACAAATCAAACAAAGAGTTATTTATTTTCAACAATAAAAGAATTCTTCAATTCAGCGATTTTTAGCAAATCCTTGGAGTGAAGCAGAAATTAAATCAATTCTAATATAAAAACTTTCTGTTATATTATTTTTGTAATAAATAATTTTACTAAAAATGTTTATTTTAGTCAAAAAATTATGCAAAAGAAAAATTAGAGCGTTTAGTCTTATCGCGTCTATTCAATTGTCTGAATTGTCTGAATGGATGCGATTTTATGGTAACAATAAGAGAAAAGTGTATGGATTTCATTGCACTTTCGCATTTTGCGGATTCAAATCACATATAAATTCATACCTGGAATCTCTAAGATTCACATTCACTTCAATCACTTTTAAGATCAGATAAACTAAATTAAAATTTTCTGAAATGTTTTCAATTAAACCAATTGTTTGCGTTTGCCTTTCGGCTGCTTTTATTTTAACATTCTGTTCGGCACAGGTGTCTAAATCACAGACAACTTCATCGCCAATTTCAGGTATCAATCGTCAATATAATCATGAATTTCAATCTTATTTAATAAAACGTTTTATTGATTACATTTTTATTGATCGAAACATTTTTTAATTGTTTAAAGATTTGTCACTTATTTTGAATTATCTGTAAATTCGTTATTATTTGTCACATTATTCAGATTCTAAGCCAGCGAGTGCTCGATCCTATACTAGTAGTTCGGTTGATCCGAACCAGTATATGAATCAAGTGTTTTCCCAACACAAGCCAATTGACCTTTTCCATTTGGTGCCGATTCTGCTAATACTGGCGTTCATACCCCTAATGCTTCCGCTAATCTTCCAGCTGTTCGCCGGTGTCTTCACTCCACTCAACTTCACTCACGGGAAGCGTAAAAGAGATGCAAACTTTCATAAGAGCCCAGAAATAAGTCAATTATTGTTAGATCTGATGAAAAATTTTGGCGAATCCTTAGATAAATATAATAATTATTCGTAATCTTGTTTTCATTATTTTAGAAACTATTTTATAAAAACTTATTTTTTTAATGAAAAGAATGTTAATTATAATTATTTTGTATTTTTTTGTTCACTATTTGTCAGAATTTCGTGATATATTAAAATATAATTTTTTTAGTTCAGAATTTGTATAACAAAAGCTTGAAATTAATAGCTTTTAATTTATTTGGAAATTGAAAAGAATATAATTATAAGACTTGAGACAACCGGACCACTAGTGTAAAGCCATGGTGAGATGCACCAGAAGATTTTTGTACAATTTACTGGCCTATTGTGAATCGGCTTCGGAGCAGATCTTAGACACTAATGTCAGCCCTTTATAGGTCAATAACTTGACTGCTTTTCTATGAATCCCTTTCATAATTGAATGCTTGAGTAAATTAAAGAATTTCATTCATTTTTCTTGATTTCACATTTAAATCGCTTTTGGAGCCAAGAAAATGACATTAAAGCCTTTTGTCCACTCCTGCCATACAAATGGAAATATGTCTTGTCGTAATATCATTGCATTATTTGCTTCCATTGTTTAACAACACCTTTGAAACTATTGCCGAAAATTGTATAAAAAGTTGAGAAAAATGCAAATCCTGGCCTTAAGAGTTGTGTCTTTCGCACAGTTACTACATTTAATTTGTTGTTCATAATTAAGTCATCAAAAATATCAGATATTTCTTGGGATAGAATCAGTGAAATTGAATAATGAAGAAAATAATTAGCAATGTATTCGTGATAATTGCCTTCACTATAACGAGTGTATCGGCAATAAGTCGGACAAACAGTTCGCTATTAAACAACAATATGAATAAATTAAAGTATCCAACCAAGTTTATTGAACCACGTGATGGACAGTATGGATATCTGGATGGGTATGTTTCGCCCTATTCTCACCTTGAACAATCGACTTTTAAACATAAGTAGTTTATTTTGATATTCAATTTTTAATAATTTTATCCAATGAACAATTTGAGACTTTAATAGGCTTTCAGAAACTTTGAGTCGAAATTAATTATAAATTATATGTATTTCTCACTTCCAATAGTTAACTCTAACGGATAGAGTAGTTATTATGAATTGAAGCCAATTATCCAATTATTATAAATCTAATACAGTATTCAATATTAATATTAATAGTTTAGTCTTTTCATGTGATTGCATAAAATGATTGCAAGCTTTTTGAGAGTTGTCGACAACAATGAAGACCTTTCTTCCAATAATCATAAGTTGACATTAAAAACAACATTAATTATTTGCGACAAATAAATAAAATAATTGCAGACATAATAATTGCAATTAATTATTGCGAATAATTGTTGGCTCTATTCATAAATTGCAATCTATTTAGCATTGAATTGCTTTCCTCTCCAATTGATGTTCCAGTGCTCGCATGAAAGCAAATCATTTAATTGAGAAAACTTTGAATTTATTTATTTCAATAGATATGGCGCTGATATCGGAGCCTATGGGAAGTCCGAGTATTATTGGCTGATTCCTCTGGTCATTGTCATAGGATTCGGTGCATTACTGCTACCACTGTTGGGCACTCTAATGACAACTATGATAACTCAGGGAACCATTAATCTCACGGCTGGCAGAAGAAAGAGAGACATTCATGATTCCGGGTTAGTTTGATATTGAAGTTAATTGGACTCAATATTAATTATGATTTACACAATAGCCTCAAAATGTCAGACAAAGGCGTTTCCGAATATATCGTTGCACTGCTTACCAAAGTTGACGCGGCTTTGGATAAGTTCGGCCATCAAATCAAAACCGATGTCTCGCCTCTTATGGCCAGATTTGGTGCAAAACAGTCCGGAATATAACCTATTCTTCAATATTCATCGATGGCTTATCTCTTCATTACAACAGATATAACAACGAAATTAGATTTTTATTCTTTTTTTTTCATATAATTCCAGTTTGAAAAGTGAATGAAAAACTTATTCTTATATCTGTCACCAATATATCAAAGTATAAAAGCAGTCATTTTATTAATGTATATATTTTTCTGAATATTATATTTTGAGAATTTCATTACTAATTATCAAAACTGATTAATAATTCCATTGTTTGTAAAATAAAATTTAAAAAAATAATTTTAATTATGTTTAAACACTTGAGTTGTGACACAAGAGAACTATAGAGAATAGCTATCGACAAAAACTTTAGATTTTGAGGCAAAATATATAAATTAATTGAGATATTATAAGATTGAATTTGACCTTGCACGCTGAATTTGAATTATATTTATTTATTGTAAATAATAACTTGAAAATTGAGCCTAATTATAAATGAAACCGAATATAATTAAGTTATAATCTATTTATTGACTTTGAATCATACGAAAGGAGAGAAAAATGAATAGATTTTTATCTCAATTATAATTGTCTGCGAATTCATTCTCAACAAAATGAAAATTTTCGCAACTTATCAGAGCTAAACAGTTGATTAAACTAAATAATTAAGTATACTTGACAGATTTAATGATTCTTCTCTTTTTACTAATTAAGATATAAATTGAATGTTTAAGAGTTGAAAAAGTAATTTAATTTTTTCTTTCCACAAAATATTAGCAAAAAATCAAGACTTTCTTCATTTGAATACTAAAATAAAGTAATTGAGTCTCAAATATATAATTAATTATACCATTGCTTAAAAATAATGCACCAAATTATAGGGCAGTAATGACCCAATTATTAATAAATGATTTGATTACATTGTGCACAACTATTATAGTGAACAAATTCAAGAGACAGTAGCAATAAGCAGCTTAAGCAGTAAAGTATTGCATTGGTTAGTCTTAATCGTAAATTCAAATGACTTGAATGAATGTTTCTCTCGTCTAGTATTAAAATAGAGCCCATTAGCCAATATTTGAGGCATAAATGCAGTTCAATGATTGCCAATCTTAACGATTATTATGTTATATCGATTGGACTCTATATTAATATAAATATTCAATTATTTGCATTTAAACGCCACTATATTTATAATCAGTTCGGAATTGGTGTGCAATGAGCTCTGGTAAGCAATAGATTGAAATCATTAATCATTTGTATTTTGACCGCAATTTCCATGAATTTCACTCACAATCTAACGGACCCAACGAATGGCCTCAACAGAACTTTTCTTCTTAATGACTGTCTTTCAACTCATTTTTTCAAATGTTGTGCTTTTCGGCGAAACCGATGCTTTCAGTCCAAAGCTCTTGGGCTTTAGAATGGCTGTCAGGCCACCATCCATTTCCAGTTTCAAAATGATGCATAGGCTGAAATCTAAAGTGATTAATAGTGTCGGTCCTGAAAGAAGAATGTTCTTCCCATTCAATCGCCTCCTCTTCTCGATGATAGCGCCCCGGCTTATGAGGTTTCAGTTTGATATGATGCTGAGCTCCATTATCGCAGAAGTGGTCAAAAAATTTGTGGTACCGGTTATTAGTACTGTGACCGGCAATCATGATGACAAGGATAGACCTAGCATTCTGGCTCATTTGCTGTCACCCCAATCATCCGCTTCTAATCCTCCGCTGGATATCAAACAAATGCTAATCAAAGCTCAAAATGCTCTTCAAAGCCAAGGATTAAATAATGTGCAAAATTCTGTTCTGGCCCCTAATGGTATGCCAGGACCATATCCTCACAACGCAATTCCTTACCTGCCTCAGATCAATAACCAACAAATGAATCAGATGGCAGATTCTATGGGTCAATCCCTTCCATACAACACTTATCCGACCAATGATTTATCGCAAATGAATCCACACATCAATCCTCAAATCAATCCACAATTGAATTCACAAATGACTCAACAAATGAGTCCACAAATGAATCCACAAATGAATCCACAAATGAATCCACAAATGAATCCACAAATGAATCCACAGATGAATCCACAGCTGAAGCCGAATAGCCATCCATTCTATGTGACGAAAATGCCATTCATTCAAACGGCACATAATTCTGCGAATACACCGGCAATGATGGGTCAGTCCATGCAAACCAGTCCAATGCCGAATATGAACTCGAATTCTATATCGAATGATGATTCGACTTCACAGTACGACAATCCAATGCAATCCAATCAAAACCAGATACCGACCAATCAATGGCAGTATAATGGGCCGGGTAGTAGTTCGCAACCACAAAGTGCATCGATGGACACGAATAGACCGCACTTCCAGATGACTCACTTCAATACATCGGATTCCAAGTCTGAACAGAATAAGTTCGATATAAATGATAATTTTCAAGTGAATTATGTGGATAACAATGTGGCCAACTATGGGAACCAAGTGTCGGCCCAACAGCACAATCAATACAAATATCCAAAAGAACTGCAAGAATCAGATCAACAGATGTCTGACTCGAATATTAGAAATCATAAAACAATGCATCGATTGCACGACGACGTGGAACGAGCCAGTCGTTGGAATAATATCCTGGTCAATATGGATACATACAAGGTTAAGAGGAGGCATATGAAGAGTTCAAAACTGTTTAAATTAGTGTAGAATTAGTTCTGTTATTAATGTCTGTAATACAGCAATAGTTCTAAAAGACTGCCATTTATTGCATACGATTTGTGATCGAATCGAAAAACGATTGACTTTTGTTCCTACTGTACATCACAAACCTGTCTCACTTTTATCATAATTATATTTATAATTCAATAATTGATTGTAACAATTGATTTGCTGATCAGTAAAACTGTAAATATTTTTTCGAAAGACATCATTAATTGATTCTGATTCTGACCAGAACAGATTGCATTGCTGTTTTGCCACTGGTTATACTGTAACTTATAAGTTACGTTGATGCTTTGGTCGCATTCATTACAATCAGGTATAACTCAGTTATTAGACTCAGGTTTCTAGTGATGTATAATATTATAGATATAAAAAATGAAATTATAATTATTTAAAAACTAATTATTTTTTAATTATATACAAAATTCTTATATTATTTTCTGATTTATCTCTGAATTCATGAAAATTAAAGTATATTTCATCAGTACTGATATGGATGACAGCGGGTTTGTAATTAATAATTAAGTTTGAAATCTATTTAAATATTATTTATGAATTAAAGCCATAAATACACGAAAAATGGGCCAAATATTGATTTTTTGAAATTGACTGAAGAGTTTAGAAGATCAATAACACAGATAAGTTTTAAGCATTCATACCATTGATAGCGATCTGTGTTTCTATAAATTAAACATAAATTCAAAATATGTAATAAATGTAGTCAATGCTGTAGTGAATAGCTGGACCAGGATCAATTGCAACTAATGGCCTGATAGCTAATATTTTATTTAAAATCATTGATAAGTTTATACATTTCATATCTGAAACTCATCTGATTTCAACGACAATGTACTCCAGGCAAAACAAAATTCAAGCAAAATGAGTATTTTCTAATGACCATCCCTGGCCACTTATAGCAATCGATATACATTGCAGATATAATGACAACCTTAAACTGAAAGCTAAAAATATAATAATTATTGATAAGTTAGTCTCCTTTCTGAGGCAATTAAGAACTGTCTGATTATTTTAGACTTTATTTCAGCTTTGATTGATTTCTTTTTATAATCATTATTAAGGTTTAAAATTATTAATATTTTTACAATCATTTAATGTGATGCGCAAGCATTGTGAGCAGGGCACAATACAGTAGCTGTCTTATTTAGAATTCTGGCAGAAATAAAACATCAGAAAATTTTAATATTAATTCACAATTTGTTCCCAAAAGGCCAGTTATGTTCATTAAAATGTTAGCCAGCAATTTAATATCCTTTTCATTTTTTGTATACCAGAAAAATATGCTTGAGCTTACATACTAATACCTTGAATGCATTTGAAAGTCTATTGAAATAAAAGAGGAATTTAATTAAAATTGAAGTGAAAACAAAGGATTGGTTTCAGTTTTATAGTCAAATTGATTATCAATAAACAGAATTATATTTTGCATCTCTTTTGAAGTTCTTGTCCTTTAAATTAGTGATCACTTCATGCACTAACAAATATATAGGCCATTAAAAACTGAATCAATTTTAATGACCTATTAATAAGAATAGATGACATTTAAGAAATGATTGCTCGCATATGTGCAGACTATTTAACCCTTGCAGAAGATTTTGCTAATGAAAACCACTGTATTATACAAAGCTGTGTCGTATCTAATGTTCATTTTATGTAAAGACTTAATGGAAAGACATTAGAGCCAAGAGAGTGACATAGAGTAACAGACCTAATCTTATTCACAACCACTTTAGTGTATGTCTGAATGAGCCAGTTCTGGTCAAATGCGCTCATTATGTGTTGAATGTATTGAATGCGTGGATCATATCCTGCTTACTATTACAATACAATTACAGATTAAAGCGCTCACAACTTATTATTACTATACAAGAGGTGTGTCTTTCAATAGATGTTCGTTCGCATACAGTCTTACACAGTCTTACAAAGTATGCAAAATTGCTTTTTCTTCATTAAGCGATGGAATGTCCCAATTGTTTGCAACAAATTTCTGATTTTGGTCTCTCCTCTCAAGAAAACAACAGTTTACGCACCCATTCATACATTATTATTATTATTATTATTGGATTCATAAAAATCCTTTATTTAATCTCCGAAATGCTTTTGTAAACCGAAATTTTTAGGCGAAAATATAGCTCTGATTACAATTGATTACACTTTTTAGTGCATAAAGTTTCGGAGATTCATGACGTCAGTATCCAATGTCAAAAATCATATATATATTTAAGACAAAATGCAAATTCGCTCAAAATTCTTGAGATTCTCACTGAATTTGATCGAAAATATTAATAAAATTATTTTATTTAAGTTCTCGAAAGGTATGTTCAGTTAAGACAATCATATACTGGAAGTGCAAATAAGCAACGATTCTCTAAATTATCTATTATTCAAAGCAGTTCTGAAGAATGTCAGCTCAAATCTCAACAATAATCGCTCAAATCTTGATCTTGTTCATATTCTTGGATCTCAGTTGTGTTCTGGGAATCAAAAGAGATCAGAAACTGAACTCAAGTCTCAACAATCAGTCATTATATGACACCGAAAGAGATTCGCGTCAATTTGCGGGAGGATATGGAGGTATGGGACCCGGCATTGGAGGTATAATACAATCTTATGAAAGCATTTCCTTTGATAATATTCTTTAATAAAATTATTCATTAAATCCCTTCGAGATTATGGCTTAAGTTCCTTTGGAGGTCCGATCGAAGCCGTAATAATAGGTCTTCTCGTTGTCGCCGGATTAGGTCTTCTCGGCATTCCATTCGTTCTTCTGTTCTTAAACTTCTTCAATGTCGGAGGCATTGGCACCACTGGTGGTGTCGGAGGTCTGAATTTGGTGCCGACCACCACAACAACAGTGGCCGGACGTAAAAGAAGAGATATTAATTCACTTTTGCCTGAAGTGAATCCAATGGTTGAGCAAAAGTTAATGAAAATATTCGAGAATTTCATCGAAACTCCCGATAAGATTAAATTAATTACAAAACTTTTGGATTCAATGATTGGTCGCAATTAAGTTCAAAGCGAGAGATACTTACTTAAGAAAAACTTTAGACTCAATGTTCAAAATCGTTATATTTTTTTCAGTTTAAGAAATTTTTTTTTAATTGAAACTACTTTTTGGAAATTAGTGTTAAATTTAATTTAATTTAAACTTCAAATAAATTAAAGTTTAGATAAAACTAAAAGAAATAGAATAAAAATATATAACATTAAAAAGTATGTCTACTGTGATATCATCTCTGAAACTAATATATAAAAAATAGAAACTAAAAAAAGTAAAATAAAAAACAGTGTAATTATATGACATGAAATTATTGTCGATTATCTCTAAAATGATCTCAAAATTTCTTGAACTTTCAGCTAATTTTTTGTACTTATGTTTGATTTGAACGATCGAAGTTTGAAATATATAATTAATTAATGGTTTGTTTAACTCTAATATTTCTGTAAACTTCTGATTCAAATAAATAATTAAAGAAATAATAATTTTGAATATCGAAAGAAAAAAATGAATGGCTTTAACGAAATAGAAACAGAAAAACAAGACTTGATTTAAATGTGTTGTTGAGAACGAGTCGAAAGGTATCCCAAATTAAGAGAATGCTGTAATAGAGTAATAGAGTGGTGAGCACAGAGAGCATCCTGGATGGACGGGTAAATAAGAGCTACTATTTGCTATACTACTGACCCAGAACTGTGACGTAAGTCTGTTTGAGTCGATCTCAAAGGTCAAGGTCTGTATTAAATACGATGGCAATAATGAATGGCAAAGTAGAAGATCAACATCACTAACATCACTAGTGTTTTGCTTTTCGGCCCCCAATATATAAAGCCGACGACTATTAATAAATATTTCTAAACATTAAGAAGTTTTTACATTAACAGTGCATTTGTTGTCCGAAACAAATTATATAATCTTTTCTTTCGAACAAATAAACCGAAACTATTTTAAGTGTAAGTCTTTTGCAGTCACTTTCAATACGAGTGTTCACTTATTCTGTAGGACTGAACTTGATTTATGTCTATTTCATATTTGATTTTGAGTTCAATATTTCATTCAAATTCTTCTTATGTTCAACGCGTAGTCAATGGCCAAAACGGATTTTGTGCCCATTTTCGGTCTATTCCTCGTTATTTGTGCCAATAATTCAGTTTATGCCAAAGTGAGGGACAATTTCAATGAAGATATCAATGGAATTATATCGAGAAAGATGGACGTGGATCGACAGGTCTGTTCCCTTTATGTCACCTTCCACAATTAAGATCTTCTCTGATTAAGGCCAGTGATGCAAAAAAAGGTGCCTCTGGTTAAAATACAGCAAAGGATATAACAGAAATATGCCCTAGGATTTCCAAAAGATTGAGTTATGCTGAAAAGTTGCCGGCTTAGTTAAACATTCATATAATTTAAAAATTCTGCGAATTTTCTGCCAAAATATTCTTTTAGAAACATTACAATTGCTCTAATGCTCTAATTGACTCAGAGTATTATATAACTCATTAAATTGAACTCTCCTCATTTTCATTGAACTCGAATTCTACTCTAGGATATATCAAAACTGAGTTTAATGATAATTATTATTAATTGTTATAACAGTATATAATTAGCTGATTGTTTGCCTTTCATACCTGTATTACATGTGATAAGTATAGAGTATAATAATTATTATTAAAAGAGATGCGGGTTTTGAAAGTGAACCGAATTAAATGAAAAGAAAGAATTTCTTAGAAAAGAGTATTTTTAGTGGTTTTGTTGAACTCGACTTATTTTTCTCAAATTAGTTCATCAAAATTGTTACACAAAATCTTAACTTATTTGCGTTAGCCTTGACTTTGAAATATATTAATAGCTTTGATATGAATGTAAAGCTTTATTTCATATTTACTTAATTGCTGTTCAAATAAACTCATTTGAAAAAAGCAAACAATTATAGTGAAGCGGAATTGCATTTAACTTATTATAAAAAATTTATTTAAATGTCACTAATATTCGTAATATGTATTGTCAATAGGGCTTAATAGGCAGTTCCCTGTTTGGTGGGCCTCTGGTGAGTCAACTCATTATAAATCTCGTGAGTCAACTCATTGCTTACAGATTAACAAAACTACTGTCCACTTAGGCTGTGGCGGCTTTCCTTATGTCTCTGCCTGTTCTGCCGGCGTTATTGATGGCACCGTTAGCTGTGGCCGGTTTGCGCCCCACCATCGGAGCTGTCGGACAATTTATGAATAGTATGAACTCAGGCGCTAATATAGCGCAGGGAATAGCAGCAATGCTAGCGCCTCCTCAGGTCCAGGATCAAGAAACTTCGGCCTCTGAAGTCTCCTCTACGAGCACTGGCGGCTCCGGCGCCCCAACGGGTTCGTTGATTCCCTTCAATATATCTTTAATTGCGATTCGTCTGCAATGAATTCGTGTCAATAATATCAATAATACCAATCAAACTGAACGCAAACATTAAACTCAATTCACTAGATATCGAAAAAAAAATTAAAGCTATTTATAGTTTATACAGATTTTATATAACTTTAATTCATTTCCCTTAAAGTGATTGGATTTTTCACTTTTATCTTATAATACATCTCTAGTCCTGTTTTCTAAGGATTAGACAAATTAATTAAAATAATATTTATTTAACCAAAAGTTAGGAAAAACTTTTATTTTTTTCGTTCAAATTCTTTTAATGACTAAACGTTGGAAAATATTTTTTATTCATCTGATTCATGAATTTTTTAAGTTTAATATAAATTGTTTTTCTTATTCTTCTAAATTGAAAAATGCATGAGAAGATCAATTTTAAACTTTTAATTTGAAATTCATGTAATCAATCGGTTTTCTACTCGAACTGAAGGTCATTAGTGATCATTTTGATGGATAGTATTTGATTAGATTTAATAAATAAAATATTAATATAAAGAGATTTAATCGCAAGTCATTAGTGTCATCGCAATTAGTGAACAATTTCAGAATATTTCCAAACTCACATTTTTTTGTTCAGGTTCATACCATGATATAAAAGGCCTGGATTGAGTATATTCCAGTCCATTCTTTTATCTCAATTTCTAAAGGGTGACAATTTATATATTGAGCTTAACTTCATTTTTAAGCCTCTTATGGCCACTGCTATAAAATATCGTCCAATCAATTGGTGAATAAACAGTTTAAATATAATTGAAGGCTTGAAGCTTGCTCATTTGCTATTTGCTTGAGCAATCAGTTGAGTAATTAGAAATTTAGGAAAATTACTGATAAATAAAAACAAATATTAATATATGATGAATAAAAGTGGGGGAAATATGAACACTGGTCAAATTGAAATTCACTTTCTCTGTCATTACAACCAAATGCAGCTAAAATCGTACCCTCAGTGAAATCGATTTAGAATTTGTTAACCTCTCACAGAACCCAAATCACAAGCACAACCTTGATGGTTTAATTGTATAATTTATTTGATGTGTATATATGCATAACGTATCACTTTTCACGATAGGTCCAATGACATTCAGCTCCGCTTTGAGATCGATTTCGGAACTCATATTCAACCGAAGACTTTCGCAGCAATTCTTCAGTCGCTTCCAATCGCCACCGAAGACACAGACAAAGCCTTCAGATTCCTCTGATTCTGGTAAACCAAATGACTCATCAGAGAGCCCTCAGAGCAGGTTAGGGACATTGATGTCGTCCCTCAGAGAAGTTTATGGCATTTTGAGGAACGGTCTCCGACGCTATGAGATCACAGACACTGACTGTCAGTCAAGAATTATATGCGAAGTCCATCAGAAGGCTGTCGGCAGAAGTGCTTCTTTGGGTTCATTGACAGCACAACTATTGGACTTAATTGGGTAAGGATTGAGTGAATCGATAAGAAGTGATTCGTTGTTAATGTGTTTAATGTGTTATTGCGTTATTCAATGGTTTGGTTGAAAGCGTGGAAAGCCATTTGGACCGATCCAATGAGTTCAGTGAAAGAACAAAATCGTTTATAAAGGACTTCGTTAGGGCCGCCAAAACAGGACTTACCAATAATGACTGCTCTCGTATGTTCAGTCGCTGCCCCTCCAGTTCGCCCCCAGAATCGCCTCATTTCAATAGAATAAATGGTTTGAATGGTTTGAATGGTCTGAACAGAGATTACTTGAAACAGAAACAACATATTTATGACATAAATCAGTTATTGCACACAAAGTTCGCCCCAAACAAACCCCAATCCAAGCGACTGGCCATCAAAACAACATTCTTAACGACACCGCGATCTGTCAATTATTATTCAAATATAAACAAGCTGTGATCTAATCAATGTATCCCAAGTACTTTTTTCTATAGCAAAAATACATAAAACAAATTATAATTTAAATATTTCATAAAAAAAATCTTAATATTAATTGCTTTAATCTAAATGTAAAATCACACGAAATGTCGATATGTCTGATATGTTTAGTTAAAGTTTAGGTTAAATCAAAATATTTTCAACAATTTATTTATGCTTTTCTTTATAATGAAAACCCTATAATATTATAATATCTGTATATTATGAATAATTGTACGATAATTAGCACACATTTGCTAACATCAAGACATCGATAGTTGAATATACATTATTTGACCCATAATTACAACAATAACCGTAAGAATTGGGCGGATTGTACGCTATTGAACGGCAATGTACCGCAAATACATTATGACTGCTATTTATAACACGTTATTCCATAGAATAATCACAAACTTCTTGCGAAAGATAATTCTTATACTTATCTGACAACAGGTTATTCAATGTTAGTATAAGTTTACGCAACGAAAACGGAAGCGTCACATAAATTGCATTTAAACTTCACAGTTAGCCCATCAGCCCATCTCTGCCAAAATCTCCTTAAGCTCTATATTTATTGCTTTTCTAACAATATTTAACATAATTTTTAATATTTCTTTTGGTGTTTTCTTGGTTTACTTCACTCGCCTTAAATCAATTGAGTTTGAGCTTTGAGTGAAGTTTGGATATAAATATTAAAGTTTAAACATCGGTGAGTTTATCCTAATCATAATTACCTGTATAACCTTTATTTCCAGCTCTCTGTCTATCACTCCAATTAGACAGTGATATCTTTGATTTATTTTTATAAAAATTCTGATCTTTTTATTATAATATAATGTAAATAATGTTATCGTTTCATAGCATATGTTTCATCAATAGTTAATTAGAAATATCGGATCAATAATACGATAGTCATTACAATATAATTATTAATTAAACTTAAAAATTGTTCCAGAATGAACTCGACATTTTTCATAAAGATTAATTGTTTTAATTATTATTTCTAAACAAATTATATGATCCTATAATTACCTTGACTGTTTTACAAGTTTTTACATGTAATTAAACATAATTAATAAAATTAATCATTAGTTTCTTAATTAATAGAGAAATTTATTTTTTTCCAAGAATTTTAATAATCTCTCAAAACTATTAAAAATATTATTAATTATAAGACTAATTAACTGATTATTGTGTTTAAAATTATTTATTCTTTTTTATATTTCAATTATTTTGTGAACAACTTATTTAATGAACAGCAGAAGTGAAGACAAGTCCTGACATCCGAGTTATGGCTGATTTCAAATCCACTGTTTATTCGATTTTATTCTTGAGTTCATTATATTTGGTCGGATGTGAAAGAATCAGTGAAAGTGGAGTATCGGTCCCATACGAGCGCACTGGCAGACAGTTATCAATCTGGGGATTCAGTCCAGCCGTGAGTCGACAGCTTTTCGATATGCTTGACATTGTCACTGATGTGGCCATGCTCACTTTTATGGGCATACCCATCCTTGGACTTATAGCGGTCAGTCTTATCAACAAATATATCAAAGATTAGTCAAATTCACGCAATCATATGATACATGTATTCAATATTACCTATAAATCTGAGCTAAGAATGAGCTTAAGCTTAATTGAGATGACATTAATTCAATTTATTCATTGATTTCTCCAATCGACCACCAGTTGGGCGCTTCGGTTATTGGGCCCTCAATGAGCACTGGAACCGGTAGTGCACGCACTAAGAGATCTGATAATATGTTGGATCGAACCAAAAGAGCAATACTTTACGCGCGAAACCTATTTGACGTATTGGCCAATCTTGAGGACACTTTCCACAAATACGAGATCACAGAATCGGAGTGTCAGCTCAAAGCTGTTTGTGAAGTCCATAAGAGAGAGTCGAATATAAGCTCCAAATTCCATAACTTTGGAACTCAAATATCGGATCTGATTGGGTGACCAAACAAATAATTAGTCCGACGTTTCAGACATTTGCTTATTATTAATATTATTGTTGTTTACATAGAATGCAAAAAGACTTAGAAGAATACGAAATCATTCCGTTCGCCAAAATAATCTTTGGTCAGTACGCGGATGCGGCCACTTATGGTGAGTGCCCTTTAGGAGCAATTCATTCTTTATTACCGAATTGCCTGGCTTAAACCTTCATTCTATTATAAGTCAATTTTGACCAGATCAAGTCCAATTGTATCTAGATATAAAATTGCACCCCTGATCAAGCATTTTGCTACAATTGCAGTATAAGCAGAGAATTTGGTAATAAGTTATTACTAATAATATTTATATTTTGGAAAAATGCACACTAGGTGCGCCAATGACAGGGCTAGTGTCATGGCCAGTGCCATGGTCGCTATAAATTGAAGACATGGATCAAATTAATTAGAATATCAAAACTTTAATTCGGATGAAATTTAATTTTAATCAATTCGATTGAATTCAACTAAAAATGAAAATAAAATATTTGTCAATGAATTATATCAATAATGATCCAGACTCTCTTTGAAATCTAAACTAAGTTACTATCCAATTATAGAGATACTGTCGTCCAAGAGCTCAAATCTAATACTAATTCTCTATTAATATGATCTTAAAAATAGGTTCCGAAGAGAATGATTGCGATATGATTTACAGCAGATGTTCACACGATTTGAATGATTTGCTAAATAAGAGCATAAAACGGACAGAAGAAGAGAAACATTGATTACTATTACATAATTATTGATTGTATTCTTCATATTTGTGTAAATCATTTAACAATTATTTATTTTCGTTTTCATTATTTATTTACTCCAATAAAAGCTAACAATATTTGTAGTATTATTATACTGTAGTCGCATAGTTAGCATATCATATAACCTAGTACAATTGTACAATTATTCTGTATAAACTTCAGCTGAGCTCATTCATTGCTCATTGCAAGAAAAATATCTGCAAGATTCTTTGCAATTGCAGTAATTGAACAAGATTACACCACTGTGCAACTTCTAGAAGAAAGTTCTAAAGGCATGAAAATGGGATTTAAAGACTGACCAGTATTGTAGTGCAGACTCAGATTAGTGCTGACACAAACACTTAGAATTTTAACCCTTTTAAACATTTTAATGTCTTTTCATAGACTTGAATGCATTCCTGAATTAATTGAACGCTCAGACAGAGTACAGATAGAGTACTGTATATTACATTTCATTAAACCTCCCGAATTTAACCCGAGTAGTTTGTCTACAAATTCATGATGGCCAACTCCATTTAACTCCAACTTCTTTCAAGGTCCTCTCAACTTTTCAATGAGTCTAAGGCTAATCATGCGCTCGAGCCCAAGTAGGGTCTAGGTGGATCTTTTAACTATTAATAGCGCTGGGCTTTCTCCGTTCAGCTTTTCAATTGGTGAAAGAGCCCGAGTCCGACTGGCAGTCTCGATGGCGAGTCGTTCTGGTCGTCCCTCTTTAGACACCATCCGAGGCGGTTATGCCTAACAGTTCGGTCTGAAGACACTTATAAGCCATTACATCAACAAACCGGGCACTGGAGATTCGAAATGAAGGAAAGGGGTATAACTCAAATATCGAGCTCTAAATTACAAATTGTGCTCTAATAGTGATCTAATATGTGCTCAGATTTTGTTAGGAATTCAAGAGATTTATTGACAACTTTTGTTGCTTCCAATGAATTCAGTATACCCTGGGCTACAACGCTGTCAAACTCTAGAATTCGTAACATTTAGTTTTACACACCATCTGAAGAGTAGAATAATAAATGTATGAGGAACAAATTTAGAAATCTGACATGGATCAAATTAATTTATAAATCACTGCTTTTAGAAGTATTGAATATTTTATCTCAAAAATTCAAATATAGATAACTCGAAAACCAAAGTGAATAGACATACTGTACTGTAAGGTTAAAATTGGCAAAATATCTCATTCTATCGTCTCATTCATAAACCTCTTTGTTAATAATAATACCAGGTTGACTTATAAATGTAGCATAAAATATATTGATATAAATGTTTTACCAGTAGTTCAAAAAATTGTAAATAACTTTATTATAGTCAGAACATTGAAAACCGTTCCGCCTTCCAGTGCATATGAGTCTGGGGTTATCATAAGAAACAAAGGGAGAAGTTTACACACCAACTCAATAGTTAGCATGTTAACTTTCAAACACAGTTCAAGTAGGAACTTTCCATTTGAAACCGCAAAGTTCAGAGCGCTTTTTTCAATACAAAAATGTCATCTTTGAACTGCGTTTGAAAGTTAACCTGCTAACTATTGTTGGTGTGTTACTCCCCCCTTGTTTGTTATGATGACACCGGACTCATATGCGCCGGAAGGCGGAACGGTTTTTCAGACTCTGATTATAGTATTAATATTGATATTTAACTTATATTCAAATATTTTGATCTATTTTTCTACAAATATTAGTCAACTTTTTTCCTATTTTTATATCTTCACAAAAGCATAAGAATATTATCAATGACTGTATACTGTATTTCGATTACCTAAGCATTGGTGCGTTTAAGTCAAAATGAATTTTATGAAAAACTATTGAATGAGAGAGCGATCAGAGTTTAATGGTGTGAACCAAATGCCGATTCTTTATAGCATTTCTGTTCTATAACTGAGACATAAATAGTAAACAATCACAGAATCAAAGCAAGAATGTCACGGATACTGACTCAGTAAAGGTCACGCCTTATTGGCAATCTTCGAAGCACTTACTCGAGAGCATCGTTGCCCTTGAAAACAGTGAAGTGTTGTTGTGGGTCAGTCAGGTCATCGACACAGACGAGTGTGGATGAGAGGAGAACATGAGAAACACGTTTACTTACGTCACTATAACCTTCCGCATAGTTTCCATTAGCGAACACTCATTTACTATCATTGCAAAGCATGTGCAAGGGGGGGGGTATAACCAAAAATACACCCTTAGGTCCTATTTTAAACCTTTTCCGACGAGTCTTCAATCCCCTTGCTTAGTTGGTGAAACATTGTGGTTGGTGAACCAAATCCACTGTTTATGGTACCCTCACACGATTTAGGAAAATTATCGAAATTCTCTGACATTTGCGAGCACTGCCTGCACATACATACATAACTGCTCTCATTTCAGTCACACATTCCTCAGTCACTCAAATACTCGATTTCAATGATAATTATGCAAATATTCTAATTTGAACCGACACAAAAGTAAAAATGTTTAGCCAATTCAATCCGAGCTGAGATAATATAAACAATTTATAATATTATAAAAAATTCAAACTATTTTTCTTCGCAGAAATAAAATGAAAATTATTTGTATTAAAAAAATAGAAAAATTTTTATTGACAAGAATATAGAGTTAATTTAATCAAGCGTGACTCAAATGAGCCAGTTAAATGTTTCGTACATATGTTGGGTCAGGCGTATCAATCAATAGGCGTAGTAATCAATACAATATTTAGATTTCAAACATTTTTAAGATTATTATTGGAATAACTGTAAGAAAAATAAATAAGTTTTAAAATTATTAATAAAAAATACTTTTAAATAAAATTTAAATTAAATAAATATAAAAAATTTAAATTCATTTCATTCTACATATGATTATGAATAAGAAATAAATAAATTATGTTTTAATGAAAATCATTATAAATAATAATCGGATTAATGATTATTGAAAGAAAAAACAACAATAATTAAAGCACTGATTGCTTAAGATTCGCCAACTTTGGTCTTTAGTCTGCGATTGACATTGGGGTCACTCGAGTTCACTAAAGTGTAATTAAGTTTGTCTTTCTCTTTAATCAGTTCAGAGTTCGCTGTTTTCCTAAAACCATTAAATTCTTTGATTTTCTCCAAATTGTTGTTTTGATTATAAAATTTATTAATTATATCAATCGAGTCGTGTCTGTCGTTTGGATTGAATTCTGTGTACAGATTCTGTGCTTTCATAGAATCGTTGAGCACTTTGGGGTCAGACTCAACACTGAATGAAGAGTAGACCTGAGGCGAGATGTCTGCGCTCACAGAATTGCCACTTATTCTGTTGGGTTTACCACCAATTTTGGAGTTTCTGTTCTCAATCATATTCAAGAGGTGCTGATAAGCGCCTATATTACCGCTCGGGTCGAACTCTGAATATTTCTGATTCGGATTCATATTCATTTGTGGGAACAGTAGTTGCGGTGAATTGAATACCGATGACATGTGAGAGTTGGCCGAAGGTATGTATCCATTCACTCCCACTCTCTTCTTATCCGACATATGGATCGGGTCTTTCTGGGGCGGCGGCCATATCGGGTGTTCAGGAGGGAAACGACCGACTGGTGGGTCGGGTAGTGGAGGCACAGGCATTGGAGACACTGTACATAGATTTTTGAAGTAAAGATTTTAAGAATTCGTGGAATACTGTATTAATATTGAATGGCCAATACAAACCGGGTGATTCATAGAAGGCAAGCATTGCCACCACTCCTGCTATCATAGACAAGGCATAGACGGCTGAAGTCAATGGTTTACTGAATACTGAACGCACGGATGACTCGATTCCGGCTATAAATACAAATTTCAATGCATTTTATTTTCTGTAGAATATATTGAAATCAATTACTCGATTAATAATCTGAATTCAAATTATAATAATTAAAATTCTTGAAGACTTATAAGAGAATCGACAGAATAATTGACGTGAACTTACATTTGAAGAAATCGTTGTCTTTTATTTTGATGACATTGTTAATTAAGGAGAGGATCAGACCATCGCCGGCACTTGTGCTTTCAGTGTCACGACTTTGCACTTCGGTTTTGTCTTTGCATTGAACTAAAAGCACAGTTAATATTAAAAAGCAGAACAATATTAACTGAATACCAATTATTCGACTCATAATTCTATTCTGACTATAATTCTGAGCAAATGCTCACTCAATGAGACTTTGAATGAGAAATACTTATGCAATAAGAATATCAGTGAAGAGAATCGCCTTATTTTCAGGTCAAGTCTGCTTACGATCAGATTGGCTGACATGCCTTACGTGCCATAAACTGGAAGACTGACTGCAAATAAGTTTTTTCTATTCAGTAACTGTTTTGCAACTATTTAAGCCAATCCTTATGATTACACATAACTTAGGTTTTAAGAAAGCACTAAAACTTGAAGAGCGCTCACAATAGGCTATAGTTTTCCAATTTGTTCGCAACAATCGATTCTATTCTATACATATTCTTACCTCTAATTCGGATATAAACCCAATTATTGGGTTAAGAGTTATAAAGAATGTAAAAATATCTTTAATATTTAGGGCTATTAAAAATTAAATCAGATTGTATTGACCTTTCCTAGAGTATGATATCAGGGTCTGAACTTGTTCAACTTATTTTCATTTCTTAAATATATTTAATTTGTGAAAGTTTTTTAGGAAAAAACTCTACAAAATTACAAATTCTCTGTTTAACCCAGGAATTCCGGTATAAGCTCAAGGGTCTAAATGTATATTATGTGCACCAGGGGCAGCAAGTCCCTCAAAAAAATCATCCTCTGTTTAATGTGAGTCAAACACGTAATCAATATTCCAGAACAATCTAAAGATAAACTTTCCGTTCACTCTGAGAACTATAGACTTTTATTCGAAATATAAAAACTAATGTATTTTAATAGCGATCGTACGAATCCAATGAGTAATGACTCAAAAGTTATTTCTAAGATTTCAACTC
>JAQIWA010001069.1:0-21532 GCA_034693305.1 Eueremaeus valkanovi
TTTAATCTATTTCTGAGTTTTTCACTCAAATATATGTAAAAGAATTGGTTTTCATATGTTTTCAGTTCATTCAAAACTGAACCTAAAATTAGAATACAGACACTTCAGAAACAGTCAGAGAGTTGTCATTGTATTTGTGCAACACTTGAGCACAAGTGGGTCTACTTCTTCACATCGGGTACGACAACATTGAACACAATATTCCATAATTTGCATGAATTTCTGTTCAATAATATTCAATCAAAATTATGATTTCGATAAATATTTTTCATTGGAAAGAACTGTAATAAAAGTTAAATTTATTAATTAAATCTAATCAAAAAACTGACAATTAATAATTGGAAACCTCTATGTATGTTTGAATATTTTTTCAACCATGCATATTTAATTATAAATAGCTTAATTTTTTAATTTTTGTCAAGAAAATTATAGACTTATTTCTTAAATAATTACTTTGACTTGAATATCAGATTGTCCCAGATAAAAATATAAATTCTGATTTTTACATACTGTATGAGCTCAATAAAAAGAAAATGTTGTTTACATAGATATTATAAAATTTATTCAAACTTATGGTTAACTTTAAATATAAAATTTAACTTCAATTACAGTTAAACAAATAAAGCAAATTTTTTATTATCTCAATTTTACCATAGTTTAACATCTTATTTAGCGAGAAAGGGGAAATTTATATTAAACTAATTGCTTAATTCGGCTTTGCTGTTTAACCATAAACTGAATAGAAGTTGAATATAATATTAAAAACTAATAAATTGAAAATTAAAAGCTGTAATACATTAGGGCTATTATTTTTAGCTTTAACCATGTATATTTGAGTGTAATTTAATAGATCTGTTACATTTTATTAAAAATTTTTGAATTTTTTTTAAATATAAAATTAATCTTTTCTTCTTTAATAGTGTTTTTGACTGGATTTCTATATTGTTTCAGTTAAAAATCAGTTTTTATGTACAAGTTCAAAATCTAGAAAATGATAAAAAAAAATTAATAAATCCATGGTAAATGTGCAATCCAACCTTCCAGAACATGCCAGCTTAATATGTTGGAGCTACGAACCTTTTGCTGACCACTTGGCTAGCACAGGCATTAAGTAAATAGAAAAATTATTTTTAATAGAGTGCACTGGTATGTTATACTTGCAGGACTTGATAATGAAATACAGATACATTAGTACAAAAACCTATTCATAAGAGGAAATGGTTTGACTCGAATTACATTGTATTCTCACATATGAATTATAGCTTTCAAACCATATTCGATAGAATTCTTCATATGATCTATAATTCCGAATATTAATATTTATCAAAACTTTTGATCCGATTGAAGCATATTTTCCAATTTTAATGATGAATGCTGTCAAGAATTGGTCAGTTTTACTAACAATTATCTACACATTTGCAGCACTCGTACAAATTAATTGCGAGAATGATTGTGTGTTCTACAGATTTAATCAAACTGTAAAGTAAGTTGCTAATTGCATACATTTTATGATCAGGTATATTTCCACTTTCAAATAAATAGCCAAGAACCATGCTTGGGTACCAGCAATCGTGGTCTTGTCCGCGATGTTAACTGTACTGACGGCAGCACATTTCACATTTGCTGTAAATTACCTTGTAAGAAAATTGAAGTTATTTTTGTACTTGATAATTATTTCAACAAATTGCAGAATCATTATAAATTTTTTACCTTGTAACTTTCCAAATTATATAGCTGTACTAGCTTCAAATAGGTGTAAAAATATAAATTGATTTTGTAATTCGTACTTAAATTCATATATACTTAAAGATAGAGCGGATATCCAGAAAAAACGTCAGAAATGGTTCCGTGCAGTTACTTGGATTGGTGATAAAATAAGTAGCGATTGCACCAAGAGCATTCTCTGCGAACAGTTCTATAAAGATGGCTTAGAAGGTCCGCCGCGCTCTGATTACCCAGAAGTATTAGAAAAAGATAATGAACGAGATAAAAAATATGTCCAAGCATTCAAGCAAGGAGTTAAACAAGCATGTTATCATCAAAGTAGCAAGGAGCATAATTATGATGGAAAATCATGTGAAGCTGATTGTCAAAAAGAGTATCCTGGGTGTGATGATGAAATGGACAATAAAAGCTTATTACAAGTCAGCCAGGATCTTTCATAAGCTTGGCATGTGGACTTTCAGTGCCACCTGGATGATTAAGGACACATTGTCTAAGGCAGAGAAAAGGGAATGAATGTCGATCAAGCTGTCTTGAAAGGCTTCTCCAGACTATCTGATCGTATGGTCAAACTTGACAAGGCTTTCGCTGAATGGTTAGCAAAACATACACGAAGACACGGGTCAAATGATGAAAGTCATGAAAAAGCTTGGAAACAATTTTTATTATTCTATAATAAAACAGACCCTGTTTTGGTGGATCATATATATGAATCGCTGAAATATAGCAAGTTTAGTAACGCTGTTATGACCATCTATGATACCCTGACAACATATGATTTTGGCTCGGGTTAATAGAAAGATAACTCTTGTAATCATGATAGTTTTTTCAATAATATCATTTATTAACTTATTTATAACAAATAATTTCTATACTAGCTGCTCTCATGACTTTCATTTCGAAATGATGCAGGCTGATAAATTTTATAACCATGGTAAAATTGGGATAACAAAACTTGTCTTATTTGTACGAACTGTAATGGTAGTTCAATTTAATAGCTAAAACTAACCTTGAAAATTAAAAATTTATAGTTGGATGGTTCACGAACCATGTATATTTTAATTACAACTAATCAATTAATTCAACTTACACATTTTGTCAAACATTAAGTTTTGAATTTTTTTTCAAAAAATATTATTACTTGAATAATTTATTTAATTCGAACTCAAGATTATTCCAACTAAAAATATTTGTACTGTTTTTATGAACCAGTTCGAAATTTAATTTTCATTCGATTATAAGGCGTCTAAAAATTTTTTAATTAATTGAAAATTGATTTATTTTAAAATCTATTTGTGTTCACATCCATAAGCCTCGGGTCCGCTTCCCGTCCCATACAAGCCATGATTGATAGCTCTCAGCAATGGATAGGTAACAGAACAGCACTTCTTCTTAACATCATCCTGGCTGATTTACCATATGATTATGCCTCCGAAACCATTATCCCGAACCCATTTACTCTTTCTATAATAAAAAGATATATAATTATAATTAACTAAACATTTAATTTAATATTCGTTTCAAAACTCACTCAAATGCCTGTCTTGGCATCTATGGCATCCCTATTTAAGAGAGTCAAGGTTAATGAATTACTTAACCATGGTAAAATTAGGAATGAGAATGATTTGTTTATTTGAAACTGTAATAACAGCTGAATTTAATATTTCAAACTAACCCTGAAATTGAAAATTTATAGTTTGGTTGAGGACAACGTCGACTATTTTTTTTGCACTTAACATAACTTTTCATCGAAAGCACTATTTATAAGGAATATTTGTATACTGGCTGATTTTTAACTAGCTTTTTTAAAAATAGGTTAATTAATTAATTAACCGTGATAAAATTAGGAATACGAAAAAAATTGTTCATTTGGAATAAACTGTAATAAAAGTTGAATCTAATATTTAAAACTAACACTGAAAACGAAAAGTAATACTTGGAAAAAGAGGCGCTAAAAGAAATTTTTGTCATTAAACTAGAATATTTAAATTATAACTCAATCAAACTTTTTTGTATAAAAAATTATTTATAAAATAATTTAAAAAATATAAAATTAATTGAATTCAAAATTTGTTCCAGATTAAAATCTGTTTTCTTACAAACTAGTTCAAAATCTAGAAAAAGTTTGGGGCTTCATAAAAAGAATAAAAAATATTTCACCTGTCAAAAAAATTTAGCTCACCCCCCCCCATTGCCTATCTCTGGTATGCACACGCTTTGATATGAAGCACACGATCTTTGATATTGACCTCAAAAGCATTTGTAAAATATTTCAAAACTATTTGCAGTAAATATAATAATAAATCATTTAATTTAAAGATAGCCAAGCTCATCATTAGCTAGTTGGTTTAGTGGGAAAATAAAATTTTTTCTCTGCTTAGGTTTAGTTGTGCAAGGTATGTTATAATAATAATAATAATGTTTATTCAATTCAAGAACATGTGAGTAAGTTATGTAAGTAAAGCCAAAAACGCAGAATCTATAGTCGAGTAATGGTAAAATGAGCTATTTATAAATTGTATCAAGCACATTTTGTGCCATAAAATTGTGCGCTTGAATCGATATAAACGTAACTTTTTTTTACCAAAACTTGTAATTAAATCTAAAAAATGCCCGAATTTTCATGATTTTAATGAAACAAATAGTTTAGAAATTATTTGAAAGACTTGAAGCTCGTCCTTCGCCGCCTCCGCTCTGTCCCCCTTCTCCTCTTCCTCGTCGTTCTCCTCTTGTTTGGGATCAGCGCCGGTAAGTCCGCCACTCTCTACAAATTTGGTCAGACCTTCTAAATTCCTTTCCCCCTTATAGTCTAGCACCTCATTTGTGGCCATTTTGAATAACTTAATGGTAGGGAAAGTATTGATCCTGTTGTGCTCCAGCTCATTTTTCGTCGCGTCCATTTTGGCGATCACTACAGTCGCCGAGTCTTTGAATTTGTCACCCAATTTCTTATAGATAGGGACCGACTTTTTGCAGTGGCCGCACCAGGGTGCATAGAACTCGACCAACACGTCCTTGGACATGTCCATGGCCACTTGGTCGAAGTTGGTGCTGACCAACGTCTTCACTGGTGTCTTACCCCAGTCCTCCGGCAGTACTTGTGACAACAGGTATTGCTGTCAATAGAGATCAAATTATCTCTTAGTGTCTTGGAGCTATTCAAAAAATCGCGCTGTCAAGATTAACTGAACACCTTTTTATGAGAATTTTTAATATTGCATAAAAATCTTGAGAACTTGTTACGGAACCTAACTTAAAATTACATATACCTTACATAGATGCTACCAATAAAATTTCAGAATTTTTTGAAGGGGGCGAGGGGGTTTAATGAATTTTTCAAATTATGACTTGGGCAGAATTTGTATTGAAGTCGAAAATTCAAAATTGAATTACTTGGAGACCATGAGATAAAAATATGGTTCCAACAGATAAATTCATCGTTTTATTATACCTCTCTACTCGACTTGATAGAATATCGAAAATCGAAAATTCACACATGTAAAAAGAAAATATGTAAACAGCTGGCGTTCCCAACAACTGGACACAGGTAACGCTGGTATAGAGTGTGTCTCAAAAAAATAACGTACCATGCAAGCACAATGCAGGCACTCAGTTGCTAGTTTGCATGCTGTAGAGCCATCTCAGGCATAATGTTCACATAATTTACAATGTCTTACTACATGATAGCCTGGGAAAAGATCAAGCTTAATTAAACATTCAAAACATTAGAGTTTGGGGTTAAAAGTTAAGGGGGTTTTCAGAAAGTAATATACTGTATATGTATGTTGTGAATAACTCCAAACTTAATATTCGGAACTACTTTTGATAATCAAAGGGAATATAATGCCGACAATGGTATCATAATTTAGAAAAGTGTGCCAATAATGTCAATCCTATTATTGATAATTGAAACCCAAGCAACAGAACAGCCGAACTGCAGAACACGTTTAACTCACTTATAATTTAAGTTTGTTTTCGATTCAATAATATTGAATAATATTTAACTTACAGTATATGTCGTTATTATCGAAATTGGCTCAGAACAATTTTCGATGATAGTCGTACATACCATATCGTATTCAATATCAAATTGACCACAATCTAACGAAACTTCTTTAGAAGTGATCTTGATGAGAATTTTATCAAAATAGAAACTGCGCTTTTTTAAGTGCAATTATGGGCATAAAGAGTATTATGGAAGCGAGAAATTCTGTACCTGAACCTATTGAATAGCTAGAATATTAAACAATTTTCTATTAACATTCAATTATTATAATAGACTCTCAAACTGTCGATTCCGCACATCTTTATTATTGAACTTAATTTTAGAAAATTCTTTATTTTAATTACTCATAAATCATTTTAAATTATAATTTGCTTTAATTTTTTTAGTGAATACCAATCGAAGTGAACTTTTTTAGAAATAAAAGATAAAATTTTTTGGGAGTAATGAAGAAAAAAGTCAACACAACTTCCTGTTATGTCAGTGGCTCTAAATAGCAATGAAAGCTAAGATCTCTAACACAGATCAGACAAAGAGTTTTAGCAAAATCTTATTTTACGTTCAGAACAAACGATTATATTGTCTAACGATTTAGTTTTGGTTTTAGTTTTGCGAAGACTTTATAAGAAAATTGAGTGAAGTTTTAATGTAAGAAATCGTGTAATCATTTTGTATTTATTTTCTGGACTTACGAGAAGATTGTCTTCTTTTTTATCGAATTAATCGATTATTTTGTTTTTGTTTTGTTTTTGTATTTATCTCTAAATTAAAAAGTATTAACTCTTTTCTCAATTACTTTTTGCGCACGATTTCTATATTTATATAAAGTCATCAAAATTTGAAAATATGGTATAATTTGAATCTCATTTACTTTTATATAAAAGTTTAAAATTTTATTCATTGAAAGATCACTGATCTGTTGATTATATGAAACTAAAAGTCTATTGAATTTAATGTTCGACAACATTAAGAAAGTATGTAAAAAATGAATTTATCAGTTCAGCGATCAGTTGTAGATAAGGTAAAAATGTTTGTAAAAAATCAGAACTGAATTCACGAAAATTGCGAAATGACTTTTTTGAACTACACTTGCTATAAATATAAGCTATAATAAGCTATATTTGTATTCAAGTCTTAATATTATTGATAATTAGAAATAATCAAAAATATTTAATACGATATTAAGAGAGTTAACACCTGTTATGCAAATTCCAGATATATTTAAAGAAATGTGTTTTTGGTTTATATGAGAATTTTTTTGTAGGAAATTGAGCCTCAATTCAGCCAAACTCAAGCAAAGCATTTAAAAATTTATTACAGAAATAGATAATTATTTTTTAATTTTGACAAATGATAACTAATATTATATATTATTAAATGAAAATAATTTATAATAAAATTTTCATTAAATACATCATTTGTTATACTCTTTGTGTCACAACTGGTATATCCTATTACAAAGATTTGTCTAAAATTAAAGGAAAACTTGAAAAAGCTCTCTCTTGTTATCAGAATAGGCCATCATTTTTTAAAAATAAGTTATTGTCGACTAAATTATAGCCATAATGACGAGGATAATGATGGAGAGGAATACTAATAGAGAGTTCATTCAGTTCATTGCCGGTCTATTTGATTATAATTTTCTATTAAATCGTTTCAGATATTTGGGTTCATTAATAAATCATAACTACTTTTGGATTACATCACAAGAACTAACTTTCAATTTAAAAATTATGCAGAGATGCAGAAAGTCAATGGCTATAAGACAGGTATTGCAGACACAGATTCTCACTGTGGCCCAGTCCTATTATGTCTGACTGAATATACAGGTCGAGTCTTATTTTGGATATTTTTTAATATTTATTTTTTATAAAAAAAATAGAAATAATAATAAAAATGATATCCAGATAAGACTCGACCCTATGTTCAAAGTCAGACATAATAAGTTTGGGCGACCGAAAGGTTTGTTTACTGGCTGTTAAACTGAATATTTAATAATGTGCAAGATACAACCCCCTCCGATTTTCAGAAAATGACCCCTCCAATGGCGGCTAAAACATGCATGATAATTTTTTGAATAACAAATGCTATCTGAAAATAATAGTCACATCTCGAGCCTCAACCACGTGAGAAACTGCGGTTCAAAAGTATGAAAGTTTGAAATTTGAAAATTTTATCTAGATATTTGTCCAGTTGTTGACCTCTCTCATTATGCATCTCTGCGGTTCAAATATTAGAGATAACTTGAATGTTGACTACAAAGTGAATGGAATAATAAGAAATTAGAGCAAGAACAATTTTAAATGAAAATTCAAAATTCTCATACAATATTCGGTATTTAATGTTCAATCTGTTCAAATTGACTCCATGTCAATTCGATGCGGAAGTCTACTACTTATAGACGAGTTTAGAATTTGAAACCACAAGGATTTTAAATAACGAAATACTCGTAAATGACCCCTGGCACTTAGGTGGTCAACTGAAGCTGGGAGCATTTCGATTCTAGAGTGTATTTTGACTAGACACTCTTACACATGAGAGTACCTTTGATCAAAAGTATGATCAGAACCGCAGATGAATTATTGAAAACAAGAGAAATAATAATAATTATTATAAAAGTATTATTTTAATCAATCACTCGAAACGAGAGTATAATTAAATCGATTTTTTCAAACATTTAAAGTTTGAATCGTTTTCTTAAATAAAAACAGATTAAAGACCTTCAATGACCCATCAAATTGAATAAATACGAAATCAAATGTAAAGAAATCAATGATTAATTGTATTCTCACTAAACTATTAGATATATTAATGAATAAATTAGTTATCTTTTACTATAATATAATTCTCTATTTTTAAAAATAAATTATTTTTGAACTGAATTTACAAAAATAAAACACATTTTTCTTTTTAAAGTATATTTAAATTCTGTAAAAATCGTAGAAAAAATATATAATTATATTATGATTATTATCGATACTGTTATATAGTTTTGATAAATAAGACAACTTTTTGAATAACTAATAAATAAATGCAATAATAGAATCGTCAGAATAACAGTAAAACTGTATAATTGGAAAAATCATTTATTTCTGTCCCTATTTTCTCGATAAATAAGACATTGATTTATTGTCTCGGTTTGACAGCAGAAGAAAAAGAAGATTTTGCTTCCAATTGACTTAATTTCTGACTCTAAGCATAATTATTAATATAAGAGTCTGTTCAGTCAAAAGTCTGATAAGAGTCAGAAAAAAAGTTTATTTATTTGGTTTATAACGAAATTTTATGAAATATTGATAAATCACAGTATCGTCGTTGAGCTTAATACAAGAATAGCAAAGCCAACTGGGTGAGGGATGGGCTCAAATATGGATGAGTAAAGCGGAATTGGGGATTGAAAACCCTGTTCCAGAAATGGTTCCAATCCTATGATAAAAGCAAAGCAAATGGTTTTTTATAATTTCTGAAATAAGGGTTAGTATTAACTGTATTTATATACAGTAAATAAGTACCAAGCAAATATTCCAAAATCCTAGGAAATTTTGACCATCTGGCAAACTCTATCTGGCCATCTGGCCATCATCATGAAAATGGCATCTACACACTACTGGAGTAAAATCATAAACTGAGTAACAAACGTATAAATTGGTCCTAGGCTTGATTTAGTTTAAAACTCGATTTTTGTTCAAATTATTAGATTTTGTCGAAATTTATTAGATTTGATGAATAAAAATAGAACAGAATGTTTATATCCCTGATTAGACTTCAATCAAATTGAAAATAATTGATATGAATGCTAATGAGTAGAGAATATACAGATGGCTGTAATCGCCTAAAAAGATGAAATGATTTTAAATAAAATTCAAAATAGAATTCAATTATTATTTTATTTTTAGTACATTTATTGGTTATAAACCTAATAATTAAAAAAGAACTTAAAAAGCAATTAATTTTTATAAATTCATAAATAAAAATACATATGAGTTATGTCTGAGAAAAAACTGATCCAAATCTGAGCGTTAAGGCGAGAGTCGAAAATAAAACCACAAAAACATGTAATAATAAAAATTGAAACTAATTTTTTAAAGTCAGGCCAAGTGTTCTCTACTTTAATGACCTTTCGGGCAATTCATTAGAATTAGGAAATTATGCATTCAGTTCTCAGGTCTACAAATGCTGATTGCATCTGGACCGTTTCTATAATTATTATTATTTTCATTCTATGGCAACAAAAGCGGATTCATATATAGAATGTTAATTAGTCTTCAATATCGTGCCTCCAATTAGCCCAGGGCCGATTTCAACGATAAATAAGAATCGCAGAAAAGCTTATTTTTTAGAGCGAATGCCATCGAACAGAATGATTGAGATCTTAATAATTGGCGAAAATTTTTATTGTTTTTCACTCATTGCTCGCATTTTTGAATTTAAAAATAAAGAATTTATTACCAATTGTTTGCCTTTTTGTGCAAATGTGTCTGTTCTCAGGTTTGTATGTGTATATGTAATTGCGTGAAATTGCTCCAGGATACAGTACCTTTTTAAAAGCATACACTCTATTCCATTTCATAGAACAAGTACCACAAATCATAGCTGTCTTCAATTGTTCAAATCTAATCAACAGTTCTTGTGTTTTGAAACCAGTGTTTAGTAAAGGAAATCAATAAATAGTAAACATATTTATCTCAATTATGATATATCCATTCAATATATATTGGTTGCGGACGAATGCAATTTGATATTTGAAAAATAAAAGCTCATTTTTCTTAAGCATGTGGAATATGCATGTATCAAGGTGCCACTTATACTACATGTTTTACAGAATGTTTTAGATTCCGGCTGAATGTTCCACAAAGTTTTGGATTGAATGACAATTTTGTTATTATTTTTATTATATATATCCAAATATATCTCTCGACTCGACTGACTTATTAGTGTAAATAAATAACTAATAATACATTTTAAGTCAAAATAATTGTATAACAAAAAAAATTAATATTTATTTTCAGCAGAATTTGACAAAAACACATAAATAGCTGTTATATACAGAATATTTTCGTGTCTATTGAAAGGGTTAAAGAACTTTATCCATAACTAACACATATGAGTGAAGTATTACAGTATTACAGTCTGACCTCTTTCTTGGCTACTCTGTAGTGCATGAAAATCAGTTGTCAATGAAACGGGATTTTTGCCAAAAAAAAATAAATAAATTTATTTCTAATTTTATAGTTTAGTAATAAATGATAATAATTTAATTATACTTTCTTTTTGTCAGAAATTTTCCTTTTTTTACCGAATGAAAAATGATCTTTCCTTCTGTTTCTTTTCAGATTTTTTTATTTTTGAATTTTATAATTTTTTTTATAAAAATAATGAGTTATAAAGAATAATAATTCATATAAGAGATCGAATTTGAGATATCGGACATCAAAATGAAAGTTTTTTTAAGACATTTATTTATTAAAGATTTTTATTTTTATATAATTCAGTAAAAGTTTAAAATTTTTGATTAGAGAACGAAGATCTATAAGATCTGGAAGTTTTGAATTTGATTTATTATCTTTTCTCTGTAAAAATTAATGAGTTTATATGTATCGGTATGTAGTTGTATACAACAGGATGTACAAGGTGGTATAGCAGAAAATCATCTGAATTTTATGAAATTTTTAGAATTTCTTTCCAACGCTTTAGAAAATTCGGTCCAAATTCAGACAAAATTAAATAAATTTTTAAGTTTTTGACGATTCAGTCAATTTGATACTTTTCCGACTTATGTAAAGAATTTATCACATTTTACCCAAGCATACCATTGGACTAATTATTCAATCTAATTATATGTATTCAATAGATAAAATTCTTTTCTACCAGGTTACTCATTTCATTTGACTCAGAATATAAGGATGTGTTTGACTGATAGAAAACATTAGTGTCTATACACTCCTCTGTACTCATCACTGATTATACTGTAAACTAACGGATATTAAATTCAATTAATAATTTCATTAAAAATATTCTCTAATGTAATGTAACGGAAAACAAAAATATATATTAGAAAAAATTGATAGAAAATTAGATAAAATGAATGTTGAAATGCATTTAATCATACATTTTGTCAGATAAAACATTTCCTATAGATATGAGCTCTAGATTTGATGAATGTTTGCTAAATTTCAATTAAATAAATTAATATTTTATGGTCTTATCAGACATAAACAGAGGAAAAAATGGTTGAAATTTTAATTTATATATTGTATTAAGAAATAAGATTTGAAATCTTTGATAATTAATATAAAAATATATTAAATTAAATAAATTAATGATTAAATTATATAAAACTTTATCACAAATTCTTATATATTTTTCTTAATTAAGAACTTTTTATTGAAAAAAACCTATAATTGAGTTCAAAGCATAAAATATTATTTATTTATTTATAAAAGATATTTAATTCAAATAACTTTATTCGAAAAACATTGAATCAAATCATAAATAAAATTATAAATATTTTAAAAACAATTTACGATTCAATTGTAAAAGACTTTTCTTATGAATTATGAATATGTGGTTAAGATTTTGCAATCATTTAATTAGGATATGCTTTTGGATCACATCTTACTGTTATATTAAGACTACATTTACTGTATAAGGATTTGATTCGTTCAGATATGAGTTTATTTTCTCTTCAATTAATAAATTAGTTCTTTATATTAATTAAAAGTCAGAACTCTATCAGTCTTTACATCTTTTCAGTGAAAAAATATAATCTTATTTAATGCTTAAAATGGAAAAGAATTTCTATCTTTAGATCAGTATTTGTCTGAAATTTATAAATCCGTAAGAATTTACACCGAATTATATAAATTATATTTATTTTTGAGTCAGCAGTGTATAGGACTAGCGATGTTAAGCACATAATACTGTTGTAATTATTTTCAAATCTCATATTTCACATGATTTAGTAGTTTTACAAAGAATTATAACGAAATATATTTTGATTCTATGAAAACTTTTTTTTTGCTGTTAATTAAATTAAATGATCGGTTTATAGGCTATAAGTGGCTTAAAATTAATTTATTTCATATATTTTTTGATGGTTTCATGAAATTAGGAGTTATTTTATCGATCAAACAATCTATCTTTGCTTATACCGTAAGCGCAATATGTGCCAGGCTCATTCACATTCTATAATTAGCCGCATTAAGTAATTAAATGGTCAAAAATTCTGGTATTCATAAATAAAGTCTGATATTAATGCTAATACTGTGTAGACATTATTCTATACTCGAAAATGTCTTTTTAGCTAAACTTTATATATATTCGCTTATGTTCCCGAGAATCTGTCTGTCCGTCCGTCTGTCCACAATAGTTGTAAAAATTTTATAATTAGTACAAAAATTTTTAGATTTATGAAAATTAAAATTTTTAAAATCCGTTAAAAATTGTTGTCATTGTTAGTACAGCTAATGTACTAATACGCTAGTTATGAATACCATTTGACCCAATTATTTTCTGATAGCTAAATTATATTATCAAGATTATGACAAGTGTCTAATTATCATCAATGTATTATACTCGCTCGTAATAACGTTCCTGGTAATAATGTTGTGGTTGAATTTATTTAAAACCAATCGAATTTGCTCTTTTGCGATAACTGTGCATTTGTTAATAAGATTAAGGCCCTCCTCCTTGCACATCCCTTCATACTTTTCCAAATAAAAGTTTAAGTTTCGCAAAATAAATATATTCTTAAACCAATTTGTTTGAGAATTATTTATTGAAATATAAAATATAATTTAATCAAATATATAATAAACTAAATTTAGTTTTTTTTGGAAATTGACTTAACTTTTAATTAAATAAATTGATAGCAAAGTATTTATTTCTAAAAAATAATCAAAAAATAAAATTGAATTTCATTTGTAGAGTGAATATAAATTATGAGAAAATTGCAATCACTTAGAGAAGCAAATAAAACACAGATCACTATACAGTATACTGTAGTGTACTTTAATATAAGAAACATAAAAAACTATCCGATAATTACATAAATTTTCAAAAATTTGTTTTACGATTTACTCTTAAAGTAAGCCTCATATTCACGTGTGTTAGCCCTTAAGTTAGCATTTGATTACAAGTTTCATCAGTTCAACGCTCCTTCACATCAGTTCGCATATAAGTGGAAGAGAATACTGCATACGATGTCTTAGACTCTGGAAAACACATCGTTTAATATCGAATTACAATTTTAATCTTTGCTGAAAATTATTTAATGATTACATAAATAATTGGCTTGAATTGGGTTTTCTATTAAAGATGATCCGAAAACATAGTAGAGGACACAATTGACACAATTGACACAATGCTCTATTTGCTATAATCAGGTTAGAATTTCATAGAGGATTAAACTCACTATAAGTACTGCATATCCTAATGATTGTCAGACGGATTAAAATCATCATTCAGTTGAAGCGAAACATTAAATCTTTTTGTGAACACATTTTTCAAAAGTAATATTGAATCTTCAGATTTGTACTGGATCAAAATTTAATCAAATATCCAATGATGATTTTGTATCCGGCTGTTTACTCACTAAAAATTAAACAGTTATTTTTAAAGTATTGGCCCATATTTTAGCCTTCAAAATGTAGTGTTTTGAGGAAAAGTCACCTTTTGGTAATATTACCCTGTCTGAATCTCAGAGTGACAGAACTATGTCATCTTCAATTTAATCCATCTACATTTTTATTCTTACTAATTATTCAATATTAATATTAATTATTCCGTTGTCTGTATATAATTAGTGCCGAGAATATTGAAATCTTATCAATTCATTAAGCAATGAAAGCACTGTTAATGTGAAATAATTACTAAAATAAATAAAGAAAAAGTAAATAAAACTTATTTTTGTTCTGGAGTTGAACTGAATTTGATTTTTATCCTTTTTTTTCTGACGATTAGGGGTAAACACCGTCAGAATAATTATAATTCTTCTGTATTTACGCATTGAGGACATGACATGTCCTTAATTATGATTAATGATTAGCGCAAAACATATCTAATATTCTGAGAAATCAATTTTGGTTTTAATTTTATATCATTGGACAGAAAAATAAACTTTTATTATTATTATTATTACTGTTTTGTATCATATGATGAGTGCGTTCTTAATGATCAGCTATAATAAGATTGAAACTAAAATGCCTTCAAATCATTCATCGCTTATGAAAATATTCTTTAAAAAATATTTTTCAATACTTATTGAACTTTTAGTTTATATTCAATTATTTTGTTATGATTTCCGATTCAATTATCGGCACATTTATCTGTTTAATAGCTGAGTGCAAAACTTTAAGGACAAGTGATTGTGTGATTGTGTGATTGTACGCTATTTTATGGCAAAAAATTTTAGAATTCAAGCAAAACTAGAAAACATATTATGTGAGCAGTACTTGAATTATAATAGAGTTTTGTTATAATCTATGTCCAAATCAGACTCTAAAAAGCAAACGGACATTAACTGAGTTGAACTGATAATGCATATAATTGCACAAATAATAGATTGGCCAACAAATGTATGCCTCGAAGATATAATATTTGAATTACGGTTAAAGCTATTCTGATTGCCATCACTAACGAGCAAAAGAGAAATGACATTAGAATAACATTATATCCATTGATATGATATCCGATTCCACTATACGTGAGAGAACTTGAACTTCAAATAGACGAGTGATCAGCAAATAAATGGATGTGAATAACAATTATTCTTATAATTAAGTTGGTTTGCAATTAAAATTGAGTTAACAATAATTTGGTTGAAATATATTTCAAATAATATATTCTATTCTTTATTATAAATATTAGAAAAGGATTTTCAGTTTCATAATCGAGAATTTTGAACTAAATATTTAAATTGAATACTAATAGAAAAGTGTTATTTAATGTTTGAAACTTTTAATGATTAGTAAATGACATTCAATTAGAGAATAAAATATTGAATTTATTTGTTTGATTTGAGCCCTACTTTGTTTTTAGCAAAGGATTTGCTTCAAAATAATGTGAATGCCAGTCCATTAGTCTTATTACCTTTGGATACATAATAATGAAATCCTATATCAACTCATTTACATTTGACATTCAAATAAGTCAAATGAAAAATAATTATTTAAAATATAATAAAAACTTAATTACTATTTATTCATATTTTATTTATTACATTAGTTGTATAGCATTTATATTCTAAGAAAAGGTCAGAAATATATTTCATTACATTTATTGAGTTTTTATTTATTCTGATTACAAGCAGATGTGCAAGCTGCTACATCTATCAAGGGCAACTCATCAATTAAACATACCCAACAGTAAATATTGAATGAAATATTGTGTGAAATCATCAAATATATACCAAATACTTTTCTGTTCTAATCTAGATAGTTAATCAAAAAATGTGCCTGTACTGCTAAAGTCAGTGAACTTTTAGCATGCACCTAGTCAAACTTAAAATACAGTATATTGTATTACAGAGGATTTGTCATTGTATTGTTTACCAATTTTACATGGAGCCCTTGCACATCTCCTTATTGTAACGAATATTATAATAAGCGGTGAGAAAGCTATAAACTATCCCAGATAATAATGACTGCATAAATATAACCGGATGAAATTTTTTATTATATAACATAACATTGAAATTATTATTTTATTTTATAAAACGTATAAATTGTATACAAAAATTCTATATTCAAAAACTGATTATAGTTTAACACAATTCAGACAAATATGAAAAAAGATATCAAATATGAAAAACGAAAAAATAATAATAAATTTATACTTCGAGTCCAGAAAAGACTAAATTATTTTTTAAAAAACAAATAAATTATTTAATAAAAATTTATATGATTTGCATTGAAGTCATATCATTATAGCATTTGTTTGCAAAAACATAAAAGTTTTTCGTCTTTTAAGAAATTAGTCCAAACGTCAAATAAGATAAATAATAATATATTATAAAATTTTCTGTTAATTGAGTTATGCGTATAATTGTACGGAATTTTATCGGCTCTTTGCAGATAACAAACAAACAATTTTGAAATAAAAATAATTCTCGTTATGTCTTATGTATTGTCAGTTCAAATGCTTTGAGTGAATAAAATTAGTTTTGGTTTTAACTGAGAGACTATCACATAAATTCTCAGACTCTTCTCTGATCTTTACTGACATGAATGCAGACCTTTATTCTAATTATTATTATTATTGAACAGGTTTTTGTTCAGCACTAAAAACTGGTCAAAATTCTCGTCTCAAATAAAAACTAGACATTAAGACGACGACAAGCGGTCTGGTGTTTGACTCTCTCGGCCCTAATTTCAATTGCGTGTCAAATGTTTCAAATCATATACTTTTTTACATAAATTGCTTTAATTATATGAAGACTTTAAAGATTTTTTTAAAAATTTTCTAAATTGTATATTAATTTGAAAAATGTATTCATTATTATAATACTAAATAATAAATAATTAACTTGAATATAGAGTTGGGTTTGAACTTTCACTTTGAACCCGACGAAACCCATTATCCAAATGAAATTTTAATTAATTTATGCAAGACTTACCAGACTTGTAAGTTTAGTTCTGGCACAGGTATAGTACAGGTATTGTATGCTTTTTATGTGCACTTTTACACTCAAACTGCTCGACTGACTATAAATAAATAAATGTAAAGTCATTTTCGTCGGTCATTATTCAGACAATCGACAAAATAATTGATTTGAATCTATTGTTTCAAATATCAACTGACTATTGAACTCATAATTTTGGTTTACATATGTGTGAAAAATATTAGACAATTCTTTACTATTTTAATACATAATAGTTTAGTTCACGATTTCCTCAATATTCCAGAGGCTTTTTGTCTCTGAATTGAACTTTCGTTGAACTTATTTTGAAATCAAACAAAGTATTTCAACAATTTTGCAATCATCAGTATAGAAAGGGTTATTTTCTGGTTTTATCCAGTACAGTATGAATAGATTTTTCCTCAATAGAGAAGTGAGAATAGATTTGAATTTATCTATTGTTAAAAAATAAACAATTTTTTGATTTCAAGCTTTGAAACGATTAACAGTTTTGAACTTTCTTTGACTATTTTTTTCCATATTTGAAATGAGTTTAGACTCCTATACCCTATAATAGGATGTGGAGCACACAAGCAGTTTTGTCAGACACAATAAAGTCTTGGATCGCATGATTGCATATTACATGTGCGGAGGCAATGGTCAGTGGAATGACTTCCTTTCAGACAATTACTGTTAGGTATCAGTTCTGCATTGATTATCGAAGAGTTCTAAAGAAATAGCAAAAAATATAAGATAATAGGCCCACAAACTTCACCTTTGTGTCTGTGCCGGGACAAACACCTGCTTTGTTATGGGAAAGTCGGAGAAAGGGAGAAATGGGGAGAAGGAGAGGGAGAGAGGACTGAATACATGACTACACAAGGAATTATACAAATAAACTATAAATTATCTGAATTCTAAACTACTTAACTTTTATAGTATTATTGGATCAATAGTTTCACTAAAAACTTATACAGTATTACAAAAACTTTTAAGTGCTTATCGGATCAATAGAAGAAAAAAATTAGTGAAATCATTAATACATTCAATGAATTGAATAATTGAATTGAATTCTAAATTTAAAAATCAATTTCATTAAAAAAAAATTCCGAAAATATGTCGAATAATAATAAACTGAATATTATTTGGTTTTTATACAAATCTAAAAATTAATAATATTTTGAAAAATATGATACGAATAGTCTATTCGGTTGAATAGCAGATATTTTTCAGTATACCTGAATCAATAGGTGTTTTGAAGCATACAGTCTAATAGTAACGGCATATAAGAGAAAAATATTTTTAGCCGAACAATGATTACATGACATTAGAAGATGAAGAATGAAATATAAAAAATAAAAAGAGAGAAAATGATTGCTAGTCTTCATAAATAAAGAGACCGGAACTCAATCTATGCGAGAGAAGACAAGACCTTCCAGTCATCTACAGATGAATCATCTGATGGTTGTTTGGCCCGAAAACTATTAGTTATTTTTTTCACTATCAAAACATACTTTAGATGAAGAAAAGGCAGTAAAAGTGAAACTTAAGTTCCACTCTCTTCTACTGATTAGGAAAAGGTATATAATATAAGAATAATTTGAAGAATGAGTGCTAAGAAAAATCACAAATAAAAATATTCGGACAAAAGCAACAGTTTTTGTATAGAATGCGCGGCAAATGATTCACACAATACAATAGCCAATGTTTGACTCCTCTGATAGAAACAGAGCAAACATTTCTAAACTGGTTAAGTCATTCAGTCAATCCAGAAGAGCTCAATGGTTTGATATTCTATGCTATTAAAGAGATGGAAGAGAGGGTAGGGTTAGTTTTTATCACAAAACTTAGGAATTTTCAAAAGGTGTCTCATTTTTTTCCAAAAATTTACCACTGGTTACTGCCAGGGAGATTCTATACCCTCTACCCATCTACCAACTTTAAACGCTTAGAATTGAAAGTCAATCCATAAAGTCATAGATAATTGTTGTGTCAGTCCTTTTTTGTGCTATATATGCCTTAGTTTATTAACATTTTATTCCAAAATCTATAAATTGTTAAAATCCTTTCATTTCTAAGGGTTTGCTATCATTTTGAGTACTTTTTGTCCGCAAAGACATTAAACTTCACACAAAAAGGATTTTTACATAAGATTTATTGACATGGATGATTTACTGTGAGATTGCAAAGGGGTTATAAAAATAACTTTCTATTTTTTTTACTCAGATGCTTTTCTTAAAATTAGTCTGAGCCGATCCAACATCGATTCATTCGACATAAAAAAGTTAATTTGAATTACAATTAGATACAAAAAAATTTGAGATTTTGAAACAAAATGAATTGCCAGGATAGATCCAACTTAATTTGAAAGCATATGCCATGCTGAATTCACCATTCTTGATCACCCGGATTAATTTGAAAGCATATGCCATGCTGAATTCACCATTCTTGATCACCCGGATTATTGAGTTCAAGCCCTCAAATTGTGAGAATGAGAATAAATGCAAAACAAAAACTATTATATAAAACACTTAAACAATTTATTCCAATTATTCTTATTCTTCTTTTTAATCATTTCTAAGCATTTTAGGGCTATTTTTATTATAGCAGTCAGTATTCAGTCAGAAGAAAAAAACTTCTAAAATCAAAACAAAAGGCAACGAAATTACAGTTAAGAGAACAGAAGACAATGCAAGAGAAGACGAGACAACAAAATATCCTATTTCTCACTCACTTCAAGTGTGGGAATCAAGTAATGTATACATAATATGAATACTGTTTTTTCATAGAAAAATATTATAGTTTTTCAGACTTTAAGCTCAGACTACGGATCAATACTCTTACAGGTGTTGTATGCCGTCTGACAACTCTATACAACTGTTGAACGAATATTGTCTGAAAAAAGTTACAATTATTCCAACAAATGTTAAAAATAAGTTCAAAAGATATACTTAAATAAAAGCCGTATTTTTGCTGAAAACAAATTAATCAAAAGTTTATTTTTTCTAAAAATATGTTTTAAATTAGAATTATATTTATTTGAAAAATAAAAAAATAGCCACAAACTAAACAAAATACAGTATTAGCCTCACTGTACTGTACTGTCAGATAGTAGTACTGTAGCCAACATTGATTGCATACGAGTTAATGTTTCTGTATTAGAGGTCAGTTATTCACCTGCACTGTAATTAAATATATTTATATTATGTAATAGAAGTGATAATTCATTATTGATTACAGAATCCAAAGCCGGCCCTCAGAAGGTCGGTGTGAATCATGAGTTCTTATTGTTAATTATCACACGTTTTGCTTAAAACAAATTTATTTAAAGCCATTAAGACTTAAATTGTTAGTCATTTCTTGTATTAATAAAATAAATATTTATTGATTAGATTTCAACAAGAGATGTGCAAATGTGCTAAATGTGCAAGATTATAATATTATAATATTCCAGTCAACTATAAAATTATATTTTGTTCATTTTGAATAATAGAGCAAGGAGAGTTGGCAATTCATTGACTTTTGCATCCAACGAGATTATTCATTTCCTATAAATTGCCGTTTATCCAATTCTGGTCATCTATCAGAGATAGGCAATGGGGGAGGTAGAGGGGTTAATCCCCCCCCCTAGGATTTTGGCTGAGGCTGACTCCCTCTGATTTTGGAAGATTTTGCGGAAAAACAAGAAAATGGGGCACTTTTGGGCGAAAAAATTGATTCATTGCACCCCTGTTGGTCAAAATTTTGGCTGACCCCACCTGCCGTCGGACCCATTGCCTATCTCTGTCATCTATAGACTAAACAAAATTTCAAATATTTATGTTTGAAATCATTTTCAATAAGCATTTGAATTAATAGATTGAACGCCAAAATAGATTACTATTTAATTGCTCATTGATTGTACACACAATGAATGCCAGAGGTGGCCAGTGGTGGGCAGTGGGTTGAGAAATAAGATGTGTCGGCAAATATGTGTGAAAAACACAGAATAAAATTTTTGCGTGACTTTTAGAAAAATCTAGTTTTGGATACATTTTAAACAATTCTTGTTCTCTCTCTTCAACACTAAGAAGAGGTTAAACAAAAATATTATGAAAATTAGGGATGTGCAAGGGGGGGGGTATAGACCAAATACCCCCCCCTGAGTTTGAGATTTGGCAAAATACCCCCCCCTGTGGTTTGAGGCTCTG
>JAQIWA010001070.1:0-21529 GCA_034693305.1 Eueremaeus valkanovi
ACTATAATCAATTCGGTGTCCCCTGTGGTTTTTGCGTAGCTCCAGATTCAAATCGAAAAGTCAATATTTCAGCTTTTCGAAAATTGCGCCTATAATTGTGCAAGCACATTTATCACATATAATTTTTATCAAACCCCCACTATCCCTCTTTCAAATAAAGCCAGCATCAATATTGTACCCCCAGTAGATTTTCGGTAATATGAGATTCAAAGTGACCGCCAAAGAAAACTTTCCCTGTATAATAGTTGAGTACCGGTATATATACTGTGACAGTATTGAGTTTAGGCCTTTATTCGGGACCAACTCTGTAACAGTATATGGATTTTAATGTATATTTTGAGCGCGAAATTCAAGAGTGCAACTGTTGAGATGTCAAGCAATGTACTGTACTGTATGTCTGTATTAAACAATCAAAATCTTGAGTTTTATTTGCATTTTATCGCAGCACTAGTCATATCACTCGCACAACTAAATCGTATCGATTGTTGACAATTGAATTGAAATTGTTATGAATTGGTGTCAAACGTCTCGCGCACTTCATTACTGACTCATATATTAAATTATATTCAAATATTGTTTATTAAATACATTTATAGTCTTCTCAATACAACTAACAGTTTTCAAAATGTATTCTTTATTCCGGTTTTTATTGATAATAGCTTTGTATAGGAATTGCATTTCGAGCGATGAGTTCAGAGATGCGATTTGCGAGAGCGGAAAGGACTATCTGGACGGAGTGGTAGAGTACGAGTACTTCAGACAATTCATAATCGACAACACGTTCTGGGAATACGATTACGACAATCAGTTCCGGCGCAGAGGAGACATGTTCTTCGAAATGCAGGCCTACGACCGGTTGGCCAATGACATGGCGGACGAAGAACTCATTCTCTGTAAACGATAGTCTAGTTCTCATTCAACTGCTTTCATGACTTCTTCCCACAGACGGCCGATTCTTATCCGGCTTTTTCATCGCTTCCATCGATTGTACTTCAGATTCAGACCCAAACGTCACCGCTTGCGACACATTTGCAGTCAACTTGAATGGCACTTTGGTTGTTGTCATTTATGATGCAGTGCTCACCAAAACTATTGTGCACTCGAAGAAGAAACATAAACTAGAGCCCGGGGTCTTTCATCAAATAATTGAATGCAACGATTCCCTGGACTCCACTGACACAACACAGTCTGCAACAGAAACTCAACCCAACACAGACACAGACACAGACTATCAATATAATGTGTCTGTGCCTCTGCCCCAGTATAATGGGTCTGTGTCTGTGTCTGTGCCTGTGCCCCAGTATAATGGGTCTGTGTCTGAAGCTCAGAATGAGACTGAGGATGAGGCTGAGGGTGAAACTGAGGCTTTGGCTGTGGCTGAAGAAGAGCCTGTGTGGCGTTGTGGTCCGTATGGCGCGAAGGGTCGAGTACTGGCCACCCATTGGCTGCTGAAAGGTCTGCTTCAGAACAAGAAATACAAATATCTTCCGATGACTTTCTCTGAGAAAAGCGGAACCCTTTTTGTGGTACTTAACAAAGAATACGAGCTCTACGGCGATAACCCCTCTCTGATCAGAGATCAGGCGGTTCTGTATTGGAAGAGCTTATTAGCAGACCAGCCATCAAAAGATGATTGGCATGAATCAAGGTTATCTAATGAGTATACTTATACGGCATTCTACAGCGACGAGGGCGCCATGTATTTGGTGGGCGAACCTCTCAGAAAGAAGGGCATCACCAAAAGGGGTCCGTCCTATCTGTTCCCATTCAATATGATGACCAAAGAAGTCATTTATAAAGTTTGCTCAAAAATATCTGTAATTGTATTCAAAACTTATTCAAAACTATATTCTCATTGATCTCCAGACCGACAAACCTTTTGCCGATTTGTTTGGCTGTGCTTTCGGCTCATCTGATTGGTTGGCGTATGTGGTTATCGGGCTTTTGATATTAATTCTGTTCATAATTATAATCGTTTGGATAATCGCCTGTTATTTCCTTTACGGTAACTCTCTTTCAATATTTTACATTAATTTAGGAAATAATTAGATTTTTGTTTTCGGTTCAAAGTCAGAGATGGCTGGACTGCATCCAAAACCAGTGGCCAACACTCCAGGCCACTCAATATTCAATAGCTTAGGAAATATTCATTATTTGGCAAAATTTTCATTTTTGACATTTATTTCGATTTATATCTAATATTTAATACATTAATAAAATGTAAAATATTTTTATTATATTTTAATATAAATTGTTCTTTAATTTAATTTTTGTTCAATACTTGTATTCATATGTGACAGAGCTTTGGGTGAAAACTGTTCTTTGCTTCTTCATCTAACAAGCACAAATCTTTACTTTGATCTCAATTTCATACAAAAGCTTTTCTGTTGCTTAAAAATGTTTCCGACTATATCTTACTTCAGGTTATTCTAAACATTTAGTCTTAATCTCAGCAAAAGTTTGACCGAAAATGACGTTATACTCAATGACCAAACATTGCATACGTTTGGGCGCATATGTTCCGTAACTATTGCTGCCTTTAGTTATTACTAAATCTACTGTACGTCTAACCAGACTTCTTATACACAACGTCTAGAAATTACCTCATTTAGGTTCGTCTTGTTTCTCGGACAAGTCGAAACGTGATCCTGGGTCTTTTATTCTAATAGAACTGGTAATAAACTGTAATTTTTGAATGAATTTTCAGATTCATAGAAAAAGCAGTCAATTGTTTGAGAAATGAATAAACCGTTTAATTCTTGTCTAAACTTTTTTTTTATTCAAAGAGAGAATTGTTTCCAAATAAAGGTTTATATAATATGTTTAAAAGTATTTTTTTCTTCTTTGACTGAAAATCTGTTTTGACTCAGATTAAGCAATTCATAGATTTAATTAATAAATAATTTATAAGAATTATAAATACAATTAATGCCAACAAATCTTTTTTCATAACAGAATAAAAAAGTTCGAAAACTTATATAAATTATTATAAATTAATTTTATTCAAAAGGCTTTGAAATCATTGAATAATTTTTTTTGGAGAATTCAAAATCGATTTCATTTATTTTCTCAATAAAGAAAAAAATAAATAAAGAAAAAGTAACTGAAAGAAGGAATTAATGGTTTACATGAAAAGTTAGTTTTCAGGAATGAGAATAACATAATAATAATAATAATTATAATCATTATTATTATCTCACTTTCCTCTCTCTCCAAATGCTTTCTTATTTATATATTTGGATAACTTTTTGTGTGTTTTTCTGTACAAAAAAAAAGAGTAAAGAAATGAGAAATAAAAAGAGAAGAAACCGAAGAAAAGAATGACTTGGAATGAGAGCTCAGTTCTGATGATTGTTATGATTGTTATTGCAATATTACAGAAGCGGTTTCCCAACGCATCCAAAACACTTCTTGTGCACACATTTCACACAATTTTTATTTTATTTTTTGTTTTGTTTATTTTCTTCTCTCTTTCCTTCTGTTTATTTGTATTTTCTCTCCGTTTTGTTGATTCGTTTCAGGACTAGTACAGTATTTATCATTCGTTTGGATCTTTGTCTCAGTTATCCAGTAATGCAATGGAATTACACTTTTTTGCTGTTCCTCTCTCTATATGAACGACACTTTTATACATAAATCACAGTTTGCAGCGATTAAGTCACCGATTCCTGTATTCTCTCTTCATTTATAGCAGACAGGGATCAGAAGAACAATAGTTTTTGTCTTATATTAAGTATTTTGTAATATTTTTGTATTTAATTGTTTTTATCAATTGGTTCGTCAGTTTGTATATATTCATAATTGAATTGAAACGATAGCACAGTATTAGCTTCAATACGATTCTTGACTCTAATTCTGTTCATCTCTTCTTTTGATGTTATGTTTGTATACGAACTCAGTTTTCATATAAAGTTCCGCACAATTAATATACAGTTATATTCGGATTCAATTTCATACACAATATTTAACCAAATTATTTAGTCATATAATTCTGTTTTTATTCTCCTAATAAGCTTTGCCGACAGTCTATGATCTCGTATACCAAATGGTTGTATAACAACATATTAAGAGCACAAGTATTTGCGTCGATAATAACGTGTGGCCTCTATTCATATTTACTGTAAGAAAATGAAAAGAAATCATTAGTAAAAGATAAGACGAGTTGAGTAAAGATAAGAATCAATTAAATTATTAGATTCAATGTTCAGATTTTGAATTTTCACTGTCATTGCTATGCATTAAGAATCGGAAATTCATTGATAAGAATTTGAAATTCAATGAGACTTAAGAAGAAAATTGGAATCAAAGCTAATATTATGTCAAATGAATAACAAAAGAGATAATTGAAATGAGAGCTAATTAGTGGCATAAGACCGTGAGCACCGGCAGGAGCAGTACCAGCTTTATTTTCGGCAATGTGTAATCCGGACTGTTGTTGACTACTGCCGATTATCGTCTCTCTGCTGGATGTGTCGATCACTCTCTCCAGAGTTGCCGTACATTTAAGTCTAATCTGTTGGTTATCTTTGCCGGAGGAATGAGTTCTTCGTTTGGATGTCGAAGAGCCGCCAAAATGTGTTGGATTTACTTTAAGCTGAAGACCTAAAACAGACACTTCTTTTCCGTCGTCGAACTGGACTTTTGGATACAAATGCAAATACTCGGGTCGTGCCTATCGGTGATCACAGGTATCATAAGTATTAATAAATAGTATTTATATGAATATTAATGGAATTGTGATTTGAATATGAGTTTGATTTACATAAGAGGACAGACAATACATAAGGACTAAGAGAATAGTGGAAAACAAACACTAATAATAATAAAATGTTAACAATCAAGTGATTCATTGTTTTGATTACCTCTTTGTCATTAATGTAGAACTTTAGTTGTGGTGCCGGATAGGACTTGGATGAAGTACAGGTTAGATTAATGAGATCACCGACATTATATGTGGGACGCCCTCCGCTAATGATAGGGCCCTCACTCTCGTGAACTGCGAGAGAGGAGAGAAAATTGGTTTAAAAGAATTGCAAAAATAGGAAAAGTATTACAAAAATCTATTAGTCATGTAATACCTGAGTGAGTATGCGATGCCTTTGCGTGATCTGATACTATAATTTCTTCACTGCTCATGGAATAGGCCTGTGATATGACACTTGTGCACCGAAGCTTAATCATGCCAGCGATGAATTGATGCCTCTCTGCGTTGAACTGTAATTGTAGAGCAGATTCTTGCAAACCATCCATACGTTTGTGTATTGCGATTGTACGCAAATACGACTCATCTGCCGGATCGCCATTTATTAGCCACGAAAGTGTTGATTGAGGCTTAGGTTAAGCATAAAATTTACTTTAAAACATTGACTCAATATTCTGTATAGACTCGAATAGTAATGCATTTGCACTCTAACTGTGCTTTATATCAGAATTTATTAGCTTTCAAGCGATCCATAAATTAATCTTTAGGTATGAATCGTTTGCATTCATTTCTCGCAGTACTTATAGACTGTATATTAATAGCAGTAAGTGTTTCGTGTGTTCTCCTAATACTTATTCTCAAACTATTAATTTGAATTTGAATTTCAAAAATCTAATTAGGGTGAATTTTTCTCACATTCGTCTAATGTGACGATAAATTGAATATATAGTGAAAATAAAATGGAAATTGAGTTGGAAGTGGAGGAAGTGGACAATTGCTGATTGCTTCCAATACTTCTATTATGTATTAATTCTGTAGTCAATTATTTTGATTACCTTTGATGGCCCGGCACGACACGTGACGTTCACTAATTACAGAGTGGAAACAAAATTGAATTAGTAAAGCACCCAAATCTCTGTTTTGAATACCATACCCAAGTCTCCGACCCCGAAGTGTTGCGCGCGTATCCCTGTTATAGTCGGGCCTTCTTTAGGCAAACCTACGGCAAAATAATAAGCGATTGTTTTTTGGTGCAAATAATAAGCAAATTCGAGTAAATAAAGAATAGGGAGGAAAGGGTGGTTCGGATTCATTTCAATTTTTAATTTCCTGTCAATTCATTAATGCATTCAATGCTATTCAAGATTAATATTTGCGCGCATTTCACACGACATTACGTTAAGTAAGAATTATTAAAAACTAGTGTTCAGTTCAAGTGAGCGGAAGTTAAAGTCGACCGCAAAATGAGAATATAAATGACAAGTCATTCACAGCACGGCTTACACTATGCGGTACTGTATTCGCTCCGAAACACTTCTACCCAATGATCTTTTTCATGGGCAGGAGTTAGCAAATATTTTTTGTTAAATAAAAAAATTTTTTCTACTCTTTTGCTACAACAGTATAAGAGAAACACAAACTAATAACTGGAGTGAAAATTATTTTTGTGCAAAAACTTTCATCACATTTGGGTTTTTCAAAATCCCAATAGTTTTCAGGAAAGTCTGTCTGATTTGCCTCAAAAACATTTTATGCATCATTTTGTTTTGCCAGACAGGAGAATAGCAGCACAGGGAGACCAGGCTTTGCCTATCTCTATTTATGCCATTAGTCTGCATGAACTGTACGCCAAACTATAACTTATATAAATGGTTATCCCTTTTCTATGCAATATAATTGAAAATATTGTCTCCCTTTCCCCTTCGCAATGCTTTTCTCTCAATGCTAATCGTCATTCCGGTTGAGCGGTCAGAATCGGTTCGGCGGTATATGCGCTCAGATATGCAGTACTACGAAATCGAGTGAAAGTGAAAGAGGAATGGATTGAAGTGATGAAAGTGGAGAAGAGGACACTTAATGCCTCCCGTTCTGGCGGACATACAGTACAGCCATAGCTCGAAAAATCGTTTGGTAATGAACTTTAAGCAAATAGAGAGCAGAGAGTCTATGCATTGTCAGAGAGTCAATGAGTGAAAGACCAATATTTTGCACTTCATTTCGCTAATGCTATTGAAAAGTGTGATCAAAAATATTAAAACATTCAAAACATTCAAAACTGAATATATATTATATTTTGTGAAATTATTTTAGCGAAACTCATTCATCATTGAATACATTCGAGACTTTTGCCTGTATTTGAGGCAAAAATACAGCACAACTCACAAATTGAGTTAACGGCATCACCTGCGCCGCCCCCATCTCAGCCCTGATCCCAACACCACCTGCCCTTCGTTTGCAGGCAATGTGAAGTACGAATATATTATATATTTTATTACAGAAATAGTTTACTTTCAAAAGATATGACTTCCACAGAGAGGGAGTATAAACAGAGCCAACACAGCAGTGGTAAACAGTAGAGCAATATTGAGATTAAACTAATTTACAAAATACTGAAACAGTAGTTAACACTCTATCGACTAATCATATGGTAATGTAATTTAAACAAATGAATGAAACAAATGATATGAAACAACAATTATAATTGAAATTTTGTTTTTAAAGTTTGTCTAAACTTTTGAATTATTGCTTACTATTGTAAGAAAGATAAAGAAAAAATAATTGATTTTTATTATAAAATGCAAAACAAATTATAAATTTTTTTATCAAAATAAATAAAAATAGTTCTGTGATAGGGGCAGCCAAGGGGTATAGACAAAATATCGTATGTGTCCGAAATCAAGTGACATAAATCTGATGAGTTTTTACTCCACTAGGTTTGCAAAAAAAAATGTGGGACGAATCTGCCAAGTTTCGGAACTCTCCCTTATTTTTTGGTAAAGGTTGTCCAAATACCCCTAACCTGGCAGAGCTTGTCCATCCCATTGTATTGTATCAATTATCTGTTAAATCTACAAAAGTTTTTCCAATTTTCTTCCATTTGATTGAATAACTTTCTGAAAATATATTTGATATAATAATTTGATCTGCCATCCATTCAAGCACAAAAAGAAATTAAATTGACATTGAATAATCTAATTTCAGTGCCGTTAGATAACAGGGAGTATATAAATATGAAATTCAAAATTATATCTTTAGACAAAAACACTATCCATTGTAATACTATTGGGATGAATAAGAATTCAACAGAAAAAAAGCTTTATTATTAGAAAAGGAGAAAAATCATTATAGAGTTGATCATTAAATTAAGTATAAAAGCATATAATTGAACACAGAACAAATATTAAAAAAGAGCCATTAGGAAAAACTATTACTTCGAGGCATTAGTACTATTAGAAGATTAGATAATGTCTAATAATATTTCTAAAGAGTTTCAGAAATAGCGAACTAACTGTTGGAATAATATAAATAGATTTGATATACATTTTAAAGTCACGATAATATCATGAATAATAGTTGTAATAATTTATAATTATTTGTCTATAATTTATTTGCTATACAATTAAAAGCTCAAAAATACATCTTATTATGAAATTTTAATAACTTTTTTTCATTTTATTCTTACAACTAATATATTTATTTTTGCTGAGCAAACAATTTTAGTTGAATTTATTGGAATACTGTATATAATAAAGAAATAGTAATGTAGTGTATATTAACGCCAGAATATTATTATTAAATATAGAGTATATCTAATATTGTAATAATAATGGGCGTCGGGAGAGAAGTGTATCAAAAATGGAGAGAATCAGTCAAATGGGAGAATATATTGCGAATGGAATATACAGTTAAGTCAAAGCCGGCCAACACTGAGGACTAACGCATTTATTTCCTGTTTAGAGGAAAAGTAGACTAAAGTTTCCAAAATGAAAAATTGGAGTTATGCTAAATTTAATGCAGAAAATACTGTGCACACGACATACTGGTGCAACTGCAACGATATATTGGCATATATTGGAGCTCTAAGAAGAGATCAGTGCATCAGTGACTAAGTTTGGGGTAAAAAATAGAGAGAATTTTTGCAAAACAAATCTCATAACAAACTATCATTAATCAAAACATAGCGGTTTCAAAGCCAACATCCCTGGGATTCACAGACAAAATAGTACTGGTATTGCATTTTTTAAGAGAAAAGTATCGGCACTAAACTGGCCTAAAGGCAATTGAAAACTAAAATATAAGAGAAATTGTGAATATAATAAGGGAGCGAATGGTAGATCCAGTTTAGCTTTTTTTGATGGCATACGAGACGCGAATAAGTAATGCGATTGTGATGTGAAACATAATGGCTATAATGGCAGATACGATGAAGATATTCAGCTATAATTGCTAATTACAAGTGCTGTTCATCAGCTCAAATGAGTCTAATCTATGGGAACTCAGTCCGAAAATTAATCGTCAGATGATTTTTGTTAACAAAAATATTGTAAAACTTTTATGTATCGGCAAAAGACTCGGTTGGGTTCGAACAATGGCATTGGAAACAGTGTTTATATGTTGTATCGCATTAAATGGGAACCAAACAGATGGTACTGATGTCATAATGACCGACCAAACAGACATAGGTATCGAATGGAGAGGGACTTTATAATTAGCATATGTCGCTCAGCACGCAATCCAGCAATATGTGGATCAATTCGAGTAATCAATTCCCTGTTCGCCCAATAAATTAATACATCCAAAGCTAAGTTTATTAAATGTATTTTTAATTTATTCTTTCTTTTTTCTGCTTTTTTTGGATCCATCAGAAAAATTACATCAAAAAATATTTAGAGCACATTCACAAAGTGAATAATGAAAGTCACAAATGTTTCAACGCATTGATAAATATTTTTTTTCTGTAAAAACAAAATTAGTTTAAATGAGCCAAACATTTGTGTTGTATCGGAAGACTAAAAGTTATATAGAAAGGGAAGCAATGCATTTGACAGCATAGGGCACACGCATGAGGACTGGCATATAGTAAAGAGAGGAATGGGATGAAGAAAATTACAACTTATAGCTTATACTTTATATATAATAAAAGATTTTTAGCAAAGAATAGGAATAAAGAAATAATTTAATATTTATCCATTACATGACTGCTTCGAAATCGCATTTCTATTGTTGTAATAATTTTTTCTGCGAATAACTTATACACAAAACTAAAAAAAAATACTTTTTATGGAATGAATAAAATAATAAAATAAAAATGAACTGAAATGAAACTGAGAGACAGCAGAAATCGAATGAATGAATGTTTGCGAGTAATGTAGAGCTAAGTCTATTCTGACGATCATTTCCAAAAATAAAATAAGTTTTTGCCTCAAAAATAAGCAAATCGTTCCCTAAAGGCATTATATGAGGAGGAAAACAGAAAGAGCACTCATACGACTGTTGTTGGCTTTTATTATATTAATTTTTTATCTCAAAGTCTGTATTAAGTTTATGCGAAGAATATAATTATAATGACATAAAAATTTAAACATAAAAACTGTGAACTAATCCTTGTCTTCAGAATAAATATTTTGTGAGAAAATAATTAATAGCAAAAGGCATTAGAGAAGAGATATGGTCTTAGTTTTGTATTGATCTGTACAAGGGATCCATTTCCATATACGATGACATTGATATCTTTGTACACAGATTTCGGTCATCTTTTTCAGTTCAGAAATATTCTGTTTGATAGCCATATGTTATGTTACGAATACAACATATACTGTAAATAGTGTTCATTCAAACCATTGATAATAAGCATAAAATTAGTTTTTAGCCTCAAATCAGTGGAATAGCACTGTTCGGACTGAAGAGTAGTTTAATGTCCGATCATATCCATGGGCTTTGGAATTGATTTTTTTCACGTATCAAATATATTATCGATTTATTGTAGAAGTTTGACTCATTGAACCGTTTAAACTGTTATACCGCCGGACCATTCGGTCGCACTTTAAGCTTATACGAGAGCAGAGCACAAGCAGCACAAGTAGCACAAGTGGATTCTCTGCCAATGCTTTACTGCTTTATTCTATTTTTCAATATTGAGGCAAAAGTTTTATAATGAAAATTGACGACAGAAAGAGATTGGGGGGGAATGTAGGCATTATTGGAACATATGAAAACCAGAGATGGCCAAGCTCGTCCAGCTTAAGGACGTTTCTTAGGTTATGAACAAGGTAATACGTTAAATACAATTTTCCTAATGTTTTGATAAATATTGGTTGGATTTGAAGTTGACTTAGATCTAAGTAAGTTTGATCTAGCTCAAAATTCAAAGGGTATACCCTCGACAATCCCTTTGGCCAAGTATGGCGGAAAGCATTTGCAGTCATAAGAGACGTAAGGAATAAAATATGGGAAAAATGAAAACATCATTCGAGCCAATGCTCCAAATTCTAAGAATTTTGATGATTTGATTGCTATTGGGTTACCATATATTGCAGGCAAAGGAAATGATGTAAACATTAGGAGAGAGTGAATGAGAAGCGATCGAAAAGAATAATGTTTTCCACATTCACGACAACTATTCTCTCAATTATTATATGCAATGATTATGTGATGACTTTATGGCGTGTCCTCAGAGCTCACACAACCATTCTTTGAGTCCAAACAATTGATTATTGCCTTTAGTTTTTGAGTTTTAAAATCTACTTCTATTGGTCTACAGGTAGTCTAACTGTAAGACAATCTAATCATGCAGTATATACCGTATTATATAATAATAAATATTTCAAATCCTTATCTGAAATGTAATTCTAATGAAAATTTCAATTTTTTGAGTTTCATTAAAATTAATAAAATATAAGTAGAATTCTGTGCTCTTATATACAGAATTAGAACAGAATATAATCTATTATTAAATTATCTCAACTAATGTTTAATTCAATAGAATAGTATATAAGAACTTAATTTGATATTAAACTCAATAAAAGCGCACAAAAACTCTTAACTTACTGTAAACTCTTAATTCCTTTTCTTTTTTCACTGTTTGAAAGCTGGGCGCTTCGGCACTAACCTAAACAAACACAATTATCCAGTTAAATCATCTCATCGTTTATCATCATTATATAAGTCTATTATATTATAAACTTTTATATATTTATATAATTTTTGAAAAAGTAATTTCAAATATGTTTTGAATCTTACTTCGCATCTATAGGTGCCATCAGTGTTGAGATCAGTCATCGAAAGGTATACATTGCCGAAACTCGATTTAGATAACTGGGCGAATAAATGAGAGAAAAAATATAGCATAAAAAATGAGCAAAAATTGCCTTTTCATACATTAACTTATAATCCTATTTTAAAATTCTGTTTTATATTCTCATACATCATATGATACATAACTTATTTTTAAAGAATTTTTTATGCGATCCGAGGCTTAAGAGCTATACTAACGTTAGACTCTACAGAACACATAGTCTTTAATAACATTATGTTATGCATAGAGTGATGTGTATTACATAATATTGTGCACAAAGAATAGTCAGCAGTCAGTCGACTGATATGCGAAAATGCATTTAAGTTTGATATAGACATTCAAACAGGTAAAGAGTGGAAAGAGTGGAGAGTCTGCTATTTTGGGAATGTTATTATAATATACTGTATGTGCGAAATAAGCCACAAAATTATATGCAATGCCATACATGCCTTGCCATGCATTCAACCGAATATAAAATACAATCAAATTCTATGGCATATGTGTGACACTGTTTGAGGTGAGGCTAAAACAAAACAATGAATAACTTTTGCCATTATTTTATGTTTTCATCTATTTTTGGCAAAAATCCATTTTTTAAAGTTAAATAAATAGATATATAAAAGCATAAAACATCAGAGATGAGGAAATACTGTACTTAATAAATGAATGGATCATGGAACAAATTAAGCCTTTAATATAATCAGGTACAAGTTACTTTTTGTGTTGCTATTGCACGTACAGTACATCAATAGGAAATTGATCCTGAAAATAATCTGAATACTTGAGCTAATATTATATAAATTAAGATTGTGCTCTAAACACACAAACACACGACGCCCTGAACGCACTGTAGGAATTCAAGTGCCTGTAGTCGACTAAACATTATTATATGTTCACAAAAGGTGAGCAAACAATGCATTCAAAAGAAGAATTTTCATTGTCATACAAATGAATAGGAATTGCATTAAAATTCAGAAATTAACGCAAATGTATGGCATTCAGTGTTGAACTCATAACAATTAATACATTAATGAAGAATAAGTCACTTAATTTGTCATTCATTTCATTTACAGCACTGAATAGGTGTTGGCATTCATTTACAACATATTTCTTGTTCTATAATTGTTTTGTTTCCTTAACTACTTATTTATTAATTCCCCTTTAGATTAAATTTCTAATTACTGACAATAATGAATGACTGAATGACTTGAAAAAATATATTGCAAACCGTTTTCTCATATTTGAAAAACAATATTTACTGTCTATAAGACAATAATATGACGAATAAATCTAATTATAAAACCCTTTCGAATACTGGTATACTTGAGTGCAGAACAAATTTTGAATTAATTATTTGGTCTGAAATTCTTAAAGTTTTTGTTTAGAAAACCAATAATTCAGTTCATAGTCTGTAGTAAAGAGAGTAACTTAAACGTGATTTTTAGATTACTATAGCTTTCTATTGTCTGCTTCCATACTATTCCTTAAAATAATCGTTTGTGCGAATCAATTGATGAAAACTGAAAGCAAACTTAAAAGAAGGAAAAAAAGTTTAATTAAATTAGTTGAGTTCAGTTGATTTTCTTTCTATTTCAGAGTTTGAGTCCATAAATAATTCTCGAGATTTTGTACTCAACTTTAAGACGGCTTTACTTTTATTTGTGAGAGTTTAAGATCAGGAGAAGTAAGGATCCAATCAATTATTTTATTGCTGTCCAACTTATGTCCAAAATCAAAGAAGTGAATCATCAGAAGATAAATCATCGGAAAGAAAGAGTGGATAAATCCAACTGAAGGACTGACTGTTCATGTGTTGGTCAATAAATAAAACATTTATTGTAATCTATTATTATTTGTGATAAAGCGATGAATAATTCAATGTTTGTTATATTCTATTCTATTCTGTATTTAATTTTATTATCAAAATTATAACTCAAGCGTTAGTATCAGTAATATTGCACTCGAGTTCAAAATATAAACATTCAAACATTGAGTTTAGGCATAAATTGTCAGTAACTTTACGCAAACGGGTTATGACAGCTAAACAATGAGTTATAGTGAACATAAACAACAAGTTTATTGTGAATAATAGGATTTAAAGCTAAGATAAAGAGCTAATGAAGACATGTCTTAATTAATTAGTACGAGTGCTCGACTAGAGATAAAATTTATTATAAATATTTTTGAAAATAGAGCTTTAGTTCAATATTTATTCAACTGTTTTCAATGAAACAAATTTTAGAGTTTAAAAAATATATATAAATATTAAGAAAATATTTATCAAATGTTTGCCGAATATTAATATCAGGAATTCTTTCGCCTTTTTATAAATATTATATTAAAAGGTGACTTACGTCTAGAAATATGCCTCGTGACTCATACTTCTGGCCAGGTGGGTTGTCTTTAGGAACCCATCGGTAGAACTCTCCGTTAGAGTTATACCACTTAATGGAGTAGAGCTCATCATTCTCTAACTCGAACGAACAATTGAGCCAAACTGGGTCTCCCATAATGACAGAAGAGGGGACATCAACGCGAGTCAGTCTTAATGCCAGAACACCTGAAATATAGATAAGACAATAGGGATTGAGTCAAACAGAAGAATGCATTCATAAATATAGTATGAGAAGCGACCCTCAAATGCTTTATAAATTTTTTAATACAAAAGTAATTTTGTGAGAAATGAAAACAATTTAGCTCTACTCAAGAGTTAGCTCCAGAATGATTGAAGAGATCATATTCTATGCTATGCGTGAAAGCCTACTGAAAGTGTAACTCAAATAATAATTAATTGACTCAAACATTCTGTTTACAAGTTTTCAAAACGTATACATTATTACACTATATCTTATTCAATACACTTATGCCTTACTCTGAACTGAAGATGAGAAAATGTGGCTGTGCCAATCTATTAGCATCAATTAATCTATTTCACAATAATTGTGCACCTAGGTGCATTTATGCTCTTACTACAGATGTATTTATATAACCCATAATTAGCTTATTTTTCATATGAGTTACACAAATATGAATAATATTTTATTTAGAAATTCAATGAATTTGATTATTATTGAAGATTGTTTGGAAGTTGACTTTGGAATTAATAGTTTATTGTTAGTCATAATATGACTGAATGAATAGGGATATAAAGTTTTTATTTATTTATTTATTTATTATAAATTAAATAAATGTATACAAAAAGAGACGAAGAGATAGAGTGGGAAACAAGGAAACAAATATAAAATGCAGACAATATAATGAGTGCAGGCTTTATGAGTGAAGTGGAACGTACAATGAGCTTGGTCTTTTGGGAACAAGAATACTATACACATTCCCTATGTATGAACAGTCGTATAGCATCAGAAGAACCAATGAATGAATTATAAACTAAGGTTTGCTCTTCTCTTTGCCTAATGATAATGAATAGACAGATGAAGAATAAGGTGAATATGAATACACTTTAGTTGTGATGCGTTCCGAATAAATTGACAGAAAGCACATCATATTAGGTATGTGTGCTCACTATGAGATGACATGAGAACATAGGAGTGTAGACAGTATGGACAGTGTGCTGGGGAGGAGAGAGAGAGAGAGAGAGAGAGAGAGAGAGAGAGAGAGAGAGAGAGAGAGAGAGAGCTCAGTTTAATGGAAGTGGTCCGCATCAGAGAGCAAACTAAATGGTGAGTTGCGTGACTTGTCTACTCGTAGATCAAATCCTGGTGAATGCAAAAAAGCATCTCACAAGAAAAGTAGTGGGCTCACTCTTGTGCCTCCTCCTCCTTCACTCATCAGTTTGTATTTTATCTTTTTTAATAAACTTTTAAACATAAAGAGTGACTCTTCTATTGATTCGCATTAAAAAGACTTTTAATGGCTTTTCTCATAAAAAGATATAATTCTTTTCAGTCTTACTATCATTCAAAGTAATTAGCTTTTGGGTAAAAATTACTGAATATGTGAACAATGTCTTCAGTATTATATACATAAACAAAGTTTATATCTCCATAACTATTATCATGTCATGAATAGAGAAAAAGAATAGATTTCTGCTGTAGTTCTGCTGTAGTTTGCATTGAATACTAAAATAGATGAAAATAATACAACAAATGAATGAATCAGACATTCATAAGAAGCAAAGTTGAAATCAAATCAAGTGATGATATAACAGCTGAACAAACAGATTAAGACAATGTTTGGATACGAGTGCCTCTGTGTTCAACACTCCTTGTCATTCAAACTATTGTTCCATAGTTTGCATCACTGCTCCAAATAGTGGCCAATAGTTATAATGTCACAAACTTTCTATTGTATTCATATGTCAGTCACATTTCTAACTCTAATTTCACAAATTATTCTTAAATACAGTACAAATCAATTCATGAGAAAGATTACTTGAATTTCGTGAATAGACTATCTTGAACACTATTGTTTAGTGACTACTATTGAGCCTTTATAACAATTACTGTGAAAATGTAACAATTATTGTCATTTCAATTATCAATATTTTGTTCTAAACCTTATTGTTTAGTATTAATGTTTAATATAGTAATAATTTACACAGAATTTCGGTAATCATTGAGAGGCAGTTTGTTTCAACAAAATAATATTTATGCCTCAATTTGTGCAAGCTCAAACTTGTGAAATGTTTTGTTGCCAAGAAATAGTTGGATTAGTTTATTAGGAAATTTTGAAACTGCAATCAGATTCGTAACGTCTATACGTATGCAACGCATAAAGACTTTTGCATTCGGACTACGAATCCCTTAACTGCATAACTACTGTATTAAGCATTAGTTGCAGATCATTATCATTTTCAGCGTATTATTGCTTGAGGCCAGTGGTCTATTTGGACGCCAGTAGCAGTCACCGGCAGTCAGGGTTAGATAATTAACGTCAAGTACTGAAAACAAAGAACAACCATAAAAGGGAAAGAGTTTTGGTTTGAGATACAGTTTTAATTAGAAAACCGATAATAATTTCATTAATCTTTGAAATCAAATCATTTTCTCTTTATATCCAATAATTTTAATAAAAAGATTAATATATAAAATATGTTTAAAATTAAGCTAAACTAATGATATTTATTATATAATATATTCATTTATTGCATAACAAAGGCTTTTGTTAACTGAAGTGAACACAGATAGTAATCAGATCTTTAAATAACTACGTCTTGATGAATGGGTAAAAAGACCTTGCTAAAAAGTATTTTGCAAAATAGTTTTGAGTTTAGAAATGAAAATATTGGTATATAATGTAAAATATTGGTTGATTTGTCGGCAGAATAGGGAGAGAGGAATATAAAAACAATATACAGTAAGAGTATATTCTTTACTGCAAATTGCATTAACTGAGGATTAAAATAACAACTTTTAGCTCCGATAGCTTTTTGGGCACAATAGGCACTGGCAAAGCATTGACGAGTTGGCAGAGTGTGTAGTGAATGAGATGGACAATGAGTGGTGGTATGAGTCATATATCATGGGCTGCAACAGCAAAGCCCAAGAGTAGATCCGTCCAAATGTGATGCAAAAGATATAACAAAATTATATATTGAAGTGAAACACACAAGCGATGGATCGGATCTGGAATGAGAGCACTGTTAGTTTGGACGCACACGTAATGCAGTAGTGATAGTGTTATTGGCAGCTATTCTATCGCTCAAAGCTTACATCACTCTCACTGACTGACCAGTGATGTTGGGGTTTGGCATTCAAGCAATTAGTTGGTAAACACATAGCAGTTGGGCTCAACATTTCCGAGAAGGTATTGACTACTACTCTATTATTACTACATATACTGTATCTACTGTAGCCCTAACATTAGGCACCGGAGCACTGGATGGACACTGGAAAGAGTGAGCCAAAACGTCACCATAATCTGTAAGCCATACTCTAAGCCATAAGCCATTGACTGTGCAGTCATTTAGTAGTGGATATGGTTTTAATCGTCATAATAAGAGCACTTAAGTCTATGCCAGTACTGGTGCTCAATATGAATGCCCAAAAAGATTGTGCTTTATATCAATGATTGCAATATAATTAGGTATTAGAGTATAATTATTTTGTTATTATCAAACCTATTAAAACATTAGCCAATTCTATTCACCAGTGCTTTGCACACAGACTACAGCACTGTATGTCCTCCATAGCAATGGTCTTTTGTCGGGCACAGGAAATGCCATTAGGCCTCAAATGAATCAAAAAATAATCTGACACCAGATCGTAGGCCAGACTTTATACTATGATATCTTCTGATATACTTTCATCTCATAAACAATATATCAAAAAAGGATACTAAAGAAAGTGCAACTGCACTGGTGTGCGATTCAATGAGCGAGTGCTGTTGGGTTACGCATATCTGCCTCAGCCCAGTACAGTCGTACGCACAGCCAGTACACTCCAGGAACAACTGGCGTCAGATGCTTGGATGCATCTGTTCCTTTCCGCTGGCAATCAACAACAATCAACAATCAGAGGGCCTGAACCCCGAGCGTCAACCTGAACATTTTTTGACTATCTCTGCAATCTGCCAGTGCGGACAATGAATATAATATTGGATTTGAGTTCACAGTCAACTGCTTGTCAAGCGTTTGAGTTCAAAATTATAGCATTAAAACACACAACGCTTTATACGCATAAGAGTTATTAGGAATAAAAGCTCTGCTAATAGTTATCAGGTCTGCAATGATTGTTCAAAGTCTGTCACTAGCATTGGCTTTAGATTTGCTGCCAACACCATTAGAGTAATGCATATTCTGTGCCATATTTAACATTCAAACATTTCAAATATAAACTAATTCTTTATTCATCGATTGCATAGACTCTTCGATACATAATAGTTGTGATAAACTGCAGTCGAATGTCATTCGCCATTCATTTAGTATTCAAAATCGTTTCCATTAAAACACGATATACTATAAAGACGACAGAAATGTTATTTGAATAACAATAGATGTTTAATGTTCTTACTCTATGTTCAATACATAATAAAAACTTAATATTATTTTTACTCAACTATACTATCATTCAGTTTATCGTACAGTATATGTGCTATAAATTCTGTGCTATGAAAGAAAACAAGTCTTAGAAAATAGACATCAATGCCATATAAGGCCAAAAATTTATGCAATTTTTCATAGTTTTTATCATAAATTTGTGGCAAAAATTCAAAATCAAAGTTATGGTGTAATTGAAAAAAAATCTAATAAAAAATCTGAAAATAATTATAATAACAAAATTATAGTTAAATTAATTATAATTTTTTTTACTCTTTGATTGAGAGCACAGATAATAGGCATTAATCTTCAAATAACACAGAAAAACTACAGCATCGCTGAACCTACTGGTGCACAGAAGGCACACACACAGGAGAATATTGTGCTGAATTCAAAAAATGCATTAAAAAATACAATTAAAACTAAAAAAATAAAGCGAAGAGAAGGGAATGGTATGAGAAGTGGATGTAATCGATTGTGACGTTCGGACTTCAGTTCTAATGGTTTTATTTATTACAATGAATAGTCACGCGATTTCTAATACATGAAAAATGCATTTCATTCAATTTGGATGAACAGAAAAAAATCATTAAAACAGTTCAGTCGAGTGAGAAAATTAAAGAAAACTCATATAAAATACTACTTATATAAGAGATACGTCCTATGAATGATGCGATCAAACAAATAGCTAAGTAATAGAGAAGCAGTTGATATCAGAAATGCTGTTTTCAAGTCTGAGTTCTGATTCAAATATTTATAAATGGATTTATTCACAACACAGTTGTTATACACCAAACAAATAGTCTCCTATTTTTTTGAATCCTTTTCAGTCCTATTTATAAATTCAAAACAAATTCTGTTCAGAAACAGAGATTAGAATAATTTTGATCATTCATGCAATCCATACAAAAGTATAATGAATTGCAGAGAAAAAAGTTCTAAATTATATCGATTAGAATTTTACAAAAAAATATATAAATGTATTCATTCAATGAATATTAATACGAGTTTTCCATAACATAGTTCTGATTCTTCAGTCTATAGAATAATAATGAATGAGAGCCTCAATGAGAGGTAAACTTTTGCCGCAGAAAACGTGAAACACATTTGATTTTTAGAGAGATTTTAAGGTTTACTTACAGTTGAAAGAAAAGTAAGTTATAATCCCTATAATGAGATGCGAACCAAAGCACAAATCCATATTCAAACGGAACAATACATTTGGACATTCAATATCGATTCCAATACAGAAATTATAGTTCAAATAAAAGTTCAGAGAATTTGTTAGAAAAGTGAGTCTAAACTAAACAAAGTTTCACACATTCGCGAAAAGCCAGTCATACTGTCGGCCAAACACTATTGTATTGACAACATTAAAACCAAGTGTTGTTCACCACTCACTATAGAATCAGCTTCTGGTTCAGTTTGACTTTAGTCAATGCTTTGCTCCGTTCCCTCTCTCAATGTATTGCTCCGTTCCCTCTCTGGTTGCTCTGGCAAAGGAGTCCACACAATCCACACACGCATCTGTGGGTGTTGTCAAATACGTCTGGTTCTCATTGTGATGGCAGAGACACCGCCGACATAACAATGTAACCAAACGTATCCAAACATACAAACGCGTTGTCCGACTCCACACAGAATGCCATAAACCGTAATATTATTGACATTACTGTATACGCTCTACACATCCATTCTGTTCTCTACTCATACACTCAATCCAAACCATTTTCTATCCAATTATTTTCATTTCTATTAATTAATATCTAATAAAAATTCAGTGATTTATATGATTTGAACGCATTTCTGAATATACTGAAGATTGAGTTGAGTATCGATTGAACTGAACTATCGATCAATTAATCCAATCCATCATAATCTGACAGAAATCGAATTTTCTTCGGCACAGATCATACAAATAGTCATAAATTCAATACAAATATTAGTGAACTTCGATTGGTTTGGTTCAAACCCGGGTTGTCTTCAATTCTCATCTCATTGACCAAGCATTTAATTATTAGAATAATCAGTGAAATGCATAGATTGGATGCCATAATACAGTATTCATATACAGTATTCTATGATATATTAAAATCTCATTTTTTCTTAATTCTAATCAAAATATAATATAATATAATTTTATTCAAATATTGATAATTATATGTTTTAGTGTTTAGTTGACTATTCGATGCACTTCTAGTAGAGAACGCGATCAGAATTTTTGTGCTCACAATAGAAGTCATGTATTTGTCTGAGTATTTCATAAATCTTCAAATCAATGTAAACGTTCAACACTTATATTGCTTATAAACTCATTGAATCCAAAAAAAATTAGCATGATCATACCAGTTGTTTTATGGTCAAGATTACTAAAGTCTTGAATATAAAAAGCATCCGATAAAATTTTGTTTACAAAAAGCATAGGTTTGATAATATGTGCGCGATTACACTCTTTCGGGTATCTTTGAATCGCATTAGTAGGGCATAGACTCATACTGTTTATGGCAGAGATGCGGAAGCTCGACGGTTCTAGGGG
>JAQIWA010001071.1:0-21527 GCA_034693305.1 Eueremaeus valkanovi
TAATTATATAAAACTTTTTGTTTTGTTTCGCTTTTTATTATAAAAGTATTATTAATTCTGATAACAGAAACAATTGTATCAAAAATTTGCCAATAATTGAGAAAATGAAAAATTAAATAACAATTTGATATTTCAATAACTTATTAAAAGTTTTATAAACTTTTTGTTTTGCTTTTAAAGAATATTCTTTTACATACTGTATAGTCGTATGGAATATATTCTATAGAATTCCTTTAGAGAACAAGTGTTTAATTAACGAACTGTTGATTGAGCTTATCGTTCATTAATGGAAATCTGTTTTTGCTGTTGAAATGACAGAACAGAACAGAACTGAAATCAAATCAAATCAAATCAAATCAAATCAAATCAAATCAAATCAAATCAAATCAAATAATAATACAATTTTATAAAATAGCTAACAGAATGCCTACACGTGTTGAACAGTTCAGACAGCTTTCAGAGGCCATTAAGATTGCAAACGAATATTCTATAAATAAATTTCCTATTTTTGTAAATACAGTAAATTTGATATATTGTAAGAACAGAAACACTGGTCATTCTATTCGCCAATATATGTGCAGGCGTATTTATGAACTTGTGTGGGTTATAATATAGTGATCATATTAGAACAGCATGGTCATTTAATGATCAACTACCGTAACTCTAGGCTTGACTTTTATTAGTATCTCAATAATATCGAATCTATGCCTCAGTGAGCTCCAGGTCCATTACTGTATATTATTACTGAATTTGTGTGGGCTTTCTCTTTGATTCTAACGCGAAATTATAGTCAAAGTTATTTTGATTGGAAAATTCCAACCGGATTCAAGAGAATGACTGAGCCGACACAAATATAGTTAAGATGTTCAGTCGGTAGGACTTATGACACGCCCTCCGCATCACTGATAATCTCTGCTATGATATGTGAAACACACAATATTTGATTAAATTCTTCAAAATCACTGTCAAATTAGAGAATAAAAGTAAAAACAATTCGTTCAGACGGTATGTGAGGCGAACACAATATAACGACACAAATAAATGATTCATTTAAATCAGATAATTATTTTCATCACTTGCTTAATACGGTAGCAGACTATTCAAGTTCAGTCGACTGTATATCCGGATTGCTTGATGGGCTCTAGTCTTCCAGTGTTGCGGAAAATTAGTTGCAGGCAGGGCAGATAGCAAGATAGGTGTAACAGGAAATTTGCTAGGGCATCCTAGGTTAAAGGAGCAAAATAGATAAACAAAATCCAGCAAAGTTGCTTGACCAAGATTACCTGCCATTGACAGACATTTCACAATTTAAGCTTTAGTCAAGCATAGTTTAACAAAAACCAATCAAGTGTCCTAGAAGGGGGTCATCTTGGCAATGCATCTAATCTCATCTAGCATGTATGGGCACTCCCATCCGCCCCTCTGTTGGTTTTCATCTATCTTTAATAGCTTTCTATTAATATTAATATTGTATAGTATTTTCAATTGCTATCAAAAATTAATTAATTTATTTATTAATAAATATTTTCATTAATAAATATGAATAATGCAAACGAAAAAAAGTCATGAAAACTGAAAGACCAAAAGAAAATAGTTGTCATAAACGACTCGTTTAAATGTTAGATGTCATGTGTAAATGTGGTGAAAGAGAACACTTCTGCCAACAAAATGAACAAAACTTTTGCTTTTAATAACAGTACAAACAGTTTATATCGACTTTATAATAGTGCTCTGTATTAATAGTCTCCGTAACCATAGAATATTGAATAAACACATATGCATTAGAGTCTCTCCAAAAACTCATCTATGCATTCATCATAAAGTACTCTGTATTCATATACGGCACAGGTATATCTCAGGCGTATATACAGTATATATTTATATATAGTAAGGTTGTGTTGTGTTGTGGAAAAAAAGTTATTTTAATGATTCATTTGGAAACAAAAGTCTCCACCCATTCAACAGAATTGTATTGAACAGAAAAATTGGATCGAATATAGAGTCTAATAGTTATTATAACAAAACCAGAAGTTATTGAAGAGAATTAGCATTAAATTTTCAAATAACATGTTTTTCTATAATCATATTTTAATATAATATTTATTTCTAGTCTTTTGTCTCGTTTTATATTTTATCGTTTTCTTAATTCAATTAATCATAACTTAATTTCCAGAGAATTCTTAAGAAAAATATTTATTAGTATTTAATGGTATATCAGATATATTGTGCAAATAATGTGACAATTCTTTGGCTTAATTCTGATGTATCGCTAAATTGTGTTTTTATTACACTTTAATCGTCGCAATTGTTTGTCTACAATATTTTTGAAGAACTTATGCAAATTGCTTGACAACATTTAGAAATTCAGAACTAATTATCAAATATAATACAGACTGTAAGTGAATATCGAAAAGCTTTGTCATCGAAATGCCACCGAATACACAGGTATTTAGTTTTGATACTTATTATTGATAATTATTAAATTGTATATAAATATTATGTTAAAGACATTTATCATTAATTCTACTCATATTTTGAAATTCAATATTCACACGAATCGGTTGTAAGTTTTTATTACTATTTTTTTTTTGAAAATAATGCATAAAATTCTATATTCTTTTCCATTCGTGTCATTACCCTCTCTGACAGTACAGCAGAATATTAACTGCACTTATGAATCAATAGGACTGAAAGAATAGATTTAATAATATAGTCGACAACAAGAACAGGAAGTTATATATTGAATACCATATCTAATATGAATTGTTGTCTATCTTTAGTTTTAAACTCCATATTCGGTCAAACAGTATCTAAACTATGATATTGTTTAATAGGTTAACAATAATGATACCAATTATTACATAGAAAGCACTTAAAGATCTTTTCTTTTCATGTTATGAACTATAAATCCGAAATACAAGCAAAGGTTGTTTTTATGAACAAAAAAATAAGCCTCTAATGAATGAATCACTAGTAATGATGTCTTTCCGCACGTATCGAATCTCATTACTCGTACTTTTCTTATGAAAGTTATGCAAAAGTTATTAAGTTTAGAGAAAATATTGATTTATCAACATTTTAATGAACTTGAATTAATAAAAACCATCAAGGATGTGCAAACGACTAGTTCAAATTAGCTTATGAATTCATTTTGATTCCCATAAGACCCAGAACACAAATACATAGCCATTCTGTGCTGAAACATAAAAATCAACTGAAAGGAAAACATGTCATTTAAATCAACGACATTTCAGTCCATTAGAGTGAAACTAACCCATTACATTCTTATTATGACCTCTCTTATCAAGTCTAGTCTAGAATTCTGCACCACTCGAACCAATACTGACTATACTATACAAATAAATTATGCAAAAGTGAAAGTAAACAAAAATTAATATATTTTTACTTAAATTAAGTATTTATTTATTAAGACTATAATTCATATAATAATCTTTTGGTTAAAATATTAATGTCTTTATTATTCAAATTCGTATTCAACATAAAATTTGAATTATTAAAGAGAGAATTATATGTCGTTTCATATCTCTAATTAAGCGAATTTTGATTAAAAACTTATCGATTATTCTCTACGATATAGTGTTATTTCACCACATTTTTGCTTTTTTTTTTGACATACAGTAAATTGACGTGTGTTGATTTTACTAACGATATAACAATATGCACACAAAAAGAACCACTAAATAGGATATACTGTACTCTTATGTAATGAACAATGCGTGACAACTATTAGAAATTTCATTTTTTATATGAAATACTATCAGAAATTTAAAACCATTTTTAATGCATATATTTATTTAGTATTATATCAATTGTGTATAAATCAGCCGATACTACACTTTACGGATAAATTAAGAGAATATTTCATGTCTTATAATAAAAGTGTATTAAAAATTCATCTCTGGTTCAGTTGAGAGTAGGTTTGAAGACATGACATGTGAAGTATCAGTTCTATTAAAAATAGATGAGTTTTTTGCAAACGCTTTCCTTTTATTAACAAAAATCGTTACGCTTTTCCCTCAAATTTACTTAAATGTAAAATAAGTTATAGAAAAGCAATTTTTGAATTCGTTTGGGAAACATAACGCCGAGTATACAAAAGCGCATATATTTTTGTTAACAAAAAACATGATATATAATAGGAATTCGTTTTAAAAGCTTTAAATTCGGTTTTTTTCATCTTCCTCTTTGATGGTACAACTTATTCAGTACTTATATTACAGCGAATTCTGTTTAGATTTCTATCCATCAGTTTTTTTTTCTTCTTCAACCAATACATTGATTTGTAAGCGTAGGAAAAGTAAGGGAAAAAGATTTTGTACAACCAATGCATTTGAACTCAATTTATATTCAAATAGAAAGCCTTTTATAATGTATTGATTGAATGAGTGATGAAAATAAGAATATATTCATTAAGTTTGCGAATAATAAAAAGAGTAGTTTTTAGATAAGGATGGGTTCAGTGCCTAATAGCCCATCGACTTATTGTATTTATTGATTGTATGTATAATAGAGTAGTACTTATGATCTTATTCTTTCCGAAACATTATTATTATTATTGGCAGAGATATAGTGAATATTGGACTAAACCGTTACATATTGTCGACAGTGACTGTCTGTGTGCTCGTAAGAGCCACATAAGCCATCTCCTGGTCTGGGCTCTGGCTGTTTGGCATTTAAAGGAGTAAAATAATATCAATAGTACCAACTCTACCAACAATGAGCACCAGATCCATACCGATCCATAGTGTAGTTCATTTATTGATTGGTGAAGGGCAGGCATTCTTCAGAGTCTGACTGAGTATCTGCAGCACATCTCTGGCCTCCATGTGCTGCCTCTACAATATCCACAATTGCTAACACATATATATCGACTTAAATTCTGGCATATATTGGGTGCAGAACTGTTAGATACAGAAACAGACAATTCTTCAGTGAGTTTGCCCGAGCACTCAAACAGCAATTCCTATTAGTTTTTCGTTTGAACTTTCAATTCGTTTTTTCCCTTACTTTTTCTCGAAAACGACTAACTATAACACCGGTCAGTATTTACAGTACTAAACAGATTCTATATATTATATTCTCTTATTCTCTATCTCTATATTTCTCACTCTTTTTCTTATACTCTTATTATTTATAAAACATTTATTTTTATTCATTGTTTTACGTGTTGTGTGAGAATTAAGCAATTCTTTTGCATTCAATATATTATATTTCAATAATTTTTATGTTTATTTTTCAAAATTCATGTTAACTAAACTCAAAGGTAAATAATATTCTGTCTGTTCTTTAATTATTATTTTGTCTCTCTTTTGTGCTATAATTCTGTTTCAAATTTTAATTTGATAAATATTTTTATGTATTTCTTATTCTTATAATTATTTTATATTTATTGTTGTTTACAATAGATTTTGATTATTTTTAATTATAATATGTCTTTTAGCCGGGATTTCACTCCTCTTTCAAGTATTAGTTTTTATTCTTACGGTTAAACATATTATTAGTGCAAAGAATCAAATTTTCTGAATTGATTTTTCTTTGAATGAATTTTTTTAATACCGTTTCTTATTCTTTAACTCAATTTTTTTTCTGTAGAAAATTCTTTCGCTAAACATGTTCTTAAACTGAGATTTTTTGCCTTATTTTAAGTTATAAATCGATATTTTATTCATATATTAAGCAATTCTGGTGAGAAATCCATTCAATTGCCGAAAAATATTTATAATAATTATATTTTTGTTATTTTATGGATAAAATTCTGCTATATTTCTATTTGAGTAATGATTATATGAAAACAATTTTTTCTGACGATTAAAGTTTTGCGAAATTAATACTTCCGTACCATTAGATAAATTGAAAACATAATTATCGCACTTTCAAAGTGTGTTTCAATTAATTTATGTTTAGATATACAGATATTTTTATAGCAGAATAGCTGAAAATGATATGAAATGGTCTGAAAAGGCTATGCACTTCTCAGCTACTAATTGAGAGACAATTTCTAATCGAATAACACTAACAATGAATTTAAAACAATTTTCTAAATTAATTGTAATTCTAGTCTGTATTCAGTGAATTCGAGATCACGTTTCCAATTGAATTAAACGCTTTGATTAATACAGATCTGCAGACTATACAGACTATACGGGTCTATGAAATATCGGATTTTCGTGATTATGTGAAGAAACGATTAATTAAATTATATTAAATACTCATCAGTTATATTCAGTCACATTCACAGACAATCCAATAGACACGCATCCAATGATATCAGCAATAATACACTCTCCCAAACCTTCTCCAAAACTATCCTTGAGCATTTTCCAGTTTAAATCAATATAATTTTGATGTCTATATCAACTCAATTAAAGTGAATTAATTGACATTTATCTGTCAATCAAACTGTAATTATCATATATTTCGACACAATTTTTACAAATTAATTAATCGGTTTATCAAAATTAAATATTCTTGCTCAAACTAGAAATAACCTTTCAATGAATTCTGATTCGCAAACGTATAGTATCTACTGTTATAAACTGAACTGAACTGAATTGCATATAATCAGAAAAATATGCTCTTTTTCTGGAATAAAATTTATGTTTTAATATAATTAATGTTTTGAATATTTTATGTTTTTTTCTGAATTTTTTTTTTAGATAAGATATAATTCAATTATAGATTCATTCCATTTGTATTACTTTATGTGCAATATTTGTTCATTTTTTATATCAGTGTCAATATTATTCATAAGACTTCTCAAAAATTTTGATGAAAACATTTCAATCATTTTCTTATTGACTAAAATTATCTTTTATTTCAACCCTTATTTGTCGTCACTTTTGTCTATATTTGACAAAGAAATACAGTTTTTGACCGAAATTTATTTATTTGAAAATTGACAAGGTAATACACAATAATGTGACCAGCTCATAATTCCACGCTTTTAGAAGAAACTGTTATAAAAATGCCTCAAAAAAAGTGCTAATTTTGTGGTCATTTTATTCTTTATACAGAGGAAGCAATTGAGCCCAAGGGCTGTAATAAGGGTTTAAGCAATATATGAATAGTCAAGAGTAGAATACATAAACGGATCTGACTATGAAAAAGCATCAGATTTCTGAAAGTACATTGAATATCTGGTACACTAATAAATATTGCTTAGATTACTGTAAAGCCATCCTAAAATCGCCTGGAATTAAGCACTGAGCAAGGTCGCTGGATTTGTGCATAAACTAAGCTTATTTAATTACAAGCTAACAAATACTCGTTAATCCCTTATAAAAAAACTTTATCGAGTCATTAGAAACGCAAATAATATTTTGTTAAAATATTTTTTGTGTTTATATTATCGATACAAACGATAAGAATATTATTTGCGTTTCTAATTACTCGATAAAGTTTTTTATATTATTTGTATCGATAATATAAACTCAAAAATATTTTAATAAAAAAATAGAATATTATTTCGCAGAAAAGTCTCAATAAATTCGAGAGAACTTATGTCTTAATACGAAAGAAAACTTACACTCAATATATCACAGAAATTATATGAATATAAATATGAGTGGTTTGGGATTAAGGAAAAGGTCAGACATATATCAAGCCTAACAGCCCATAAATATTCGATGACATTATAAGGAATACCTTTTTTTGCCAAACACACCGTGAAGTTCATGTCAGCCTTTAATTCATTTATTATTTCATTTTTATCGCAAATAATATATAATTATCTTATTCTGTGATTCAGACGAATAGTATAATAATTAATGAATAGATGAGTAAAGAAAATAAGTAAAGCTTTTATAATAATTATTTGTTCTATTGATTGTCAGATTAATTACTGTACATAAAAAAAATAAGATTAATGATCTGAGCCAATTTAAATGTGCTTTCTTATTACTTGCCTAGCTACAAAAACGTGCCGATAGCTATCGGTCTGCCATCCCTAATAAGACACCCGATGACGGTAGGACTCTATCAGGAAAACCGAAAATGGCTAAGAAATCGGAAGGAAGAAATATGGATGATCTCAAGCAAGAAGTCAGCATGGTAAGCGCTAAAAGCTGGACTACAGTATACTCTGCTTTATTCTCTAATTGGCTATAAGTTGCAAACGTCTGCACATTTTTGAAAGTAACAAATATTTTATCAAAAACTCCAATAAATTGGTTCACAAACTCTTTATAACGAGTTTTATAAGACTTTAATAATAGATCGCAAAGAATAGGCAATTCATTAGGAAAAATGTCGTCAGAATAATATCAGAATATATTCTTTAGCTATAATTAGGTTTTTTTTTGTTCTATAATATAAATTAATTTTTGTCCTATTCTTCCAGAAAATGAATTTAATGAGAAAATACTTAAGTGTGTGTTTGAAATGTTAAATGCGTTGGAAATAGTTATATAGAAATTGATTGAATCAACACTCAGTACTTTGCAGAGTGTTTGCAGACAAGATCAATACCGGTCGCTATTTTTTATCCAGTTAGTTTTTTAACCAATAAGTAAATTAATATATCAATCAAATTAAGCTACGCTACATTCCTTATATCAATTGAATGATAACTAGTTTAGAAATGCCTGGACTCAGAAGAATGTCTGGAATTTATTCTATTAATGCAATCATAAAGATGTCAGATTTAAATGAGACAGGCAAGATATTATTACTCAACCGGGTGTAACATTTATTCTCAACAATCAATATAATAAATGAGAAAAATTCAAAATGCATTTGACTGGCGATTACTGACCGATAGCAGCATTTTATAAAGAATTGCTAGAATTTTATTGATTGAGAAATATCTATAAATCTTTGCTGAACTACTCGTAGGCATTGTTTGGCCATTACTGCAACCTTTTCTCTATTTTAATGTCGAATTCAATGGAATTTTTTTTTCTTTTGCTTTCTTTAAGTTCATCTCAAATATCTATCTATTGTTTCCGTTTCATTACTATATAGGATGAGCACCAGATCGGACTCGAAGAGCTATGCACTCGACTTCACACCAATATTAAGACTGTGAGTACTCTTTAGTTATATCGATATTACAGTACAGTATATGTGCTCTCATTTGTGCCAAACATCTAATATATATATAAATAAGGAATAAAACTATTATTTGAAATTAATTCAGTTTGAATTCGGTATCAAAATACTAATGAGTAGTCGCATAGGATTTATGTATTATATTTATTATTGTCAAACATGATATGAAATAAATTTTCACTAAATATGACACAATATATGTGCTCTCACTTTCACAGAATAATGTCTGCCATTCCTAGTCTTTAATTATCTAAAAAAGATTTCATTTCATTCATCAATTTTATTATATTTATAGCTTTTTTAACGTTATTAAGCAATATATTGAATTGCTTTTTATATTGAAATGGTTCCAGGCAGAAAGCCTGTTCCTTTTAATATGAGCCAGCTTGCGCATCATTATTAGTAGTAACGAAAAAAAAGAAATGACTGTATAATAGAATTCTATGCAAATTGTTTTATTTGTGTGAATATAATGTTGAAAACTCTTATCCTTTCATTCAATTCTTTACATGACTTCAAGATATGGTATAAATGATTAATGGTTTCAAACAAATGGCAAGAATTCACTTATTCTGAATATTTTCAAAATAGTCTTTGTATTTGCATTTCTATTCAGTTTTGTTTTCTATTAAATCTCTGAAAAGAAATTTTTACTAGAAATTCATTTCAGTTCAATAATTTAATGAATACTATCTGTCCAGTGATGTCCATGTCTTATGATTAAATATCAGAATTCTTATTCAATTTTGATCCAGGGCCTCTTTTTCGAGGTTTCGGCTAATATCTAATGTGGTCTGTATTTAAGGGAAATGATAGCAAAAGTGAACCATTAGAATGATTCGGTTCAGATATAAACTCCATTTGCTATCCTTTGCGAGTTTTAATTTAATTCTTCGATCGATTTATGCCCTGTATATGACCCACAATATGAATATATTTCAAATTCTGTTAGAATTCTGTAAAAATGTTCAATAAATCAGAGATTAATTAAAAATCAGAAAAATGTCTGCTCAGCTAAAACAATAGAGCTCTGGTCATTTTTCACGTTAATAAATTGGTTTTGTCACTGAAAATGATAAGGTTTCAAATGTTCCTTCCTTAGACTTGTGTCCACACATTTTTCTCTTATTTATTAATATGACCAAGCTTAATCAAAATAGTGTCAAATTCACATTTCTCATGAACATTTTTGAAAGTGGCTTATGAGCTGAGGTACTATAGCTTAAATATCAAAAATATCAGTGATAGGCAATGGGGGGTACAGGGGGTAACCCCCTGTGATTTTGGCCGAGGCTCAAGGACAGGGTTTTTAGGTGAAAAAATAGGGTTTTTTAGGGAAAAATCGGGATTTTTCAAGGAAAAGTGTGTTTTTTTAGGGATTTTGTACCCCCTTGATTTTTTCCAAATTTTTTGCCTTGCCCCTCCCCCCCTGTCGTCAGACCAATTGCCTATCTCTGCAAAAATATAGTAACATTGATAATAAGGAAGAGTTAGCAGTAATTAGTTAAATGATGCGAACGTAGAGCAAGTGTTGTATACAAACGATAAACCTGTCATATCTTGTTTGGAAAAGTTCAATTGTGAACTTGTTCAAATCAGCAGTCACTATAAACAGTGAAATACAATTTTATTCACTGATTGAAAAAAGCTCAGACCTGGGTATGACATTTATTTCCTTAATTTTGAGATTTAATAGAAAAATATCTTATTTTCATTCAATTCCTTTCATATCACAAGACGTTCGCACAGAATATCAACTTCTGTTGAGTGCACGGCGTCTATAGATAACAATAAATTCAATTCAATTCAATCTATTATTAATTCGTAAACCTTTTGCTTCAGTTATATTCGAATCAATTTTTAATAATTGCAGAATTAATTCAGAACTTCTCCGTTAGAGATGTGCAAGGATGGGAAACAGACAAAATGTGCCCTGGGTTTCGAAACCTATGGTATACTGCTATTGAAAATAAAGCAGAAGATGAGACTCAATGTCATTTGAGTCACCCATGCACATTCCTAATTTTTGAATTATTATATCTAATTAAGAAATCATTTTTTGATTGCTTAAAGTTTTACGTTTTTCCTGTTATTCCTGTAATAAAAACGAATAAAATATTTGATTGAAAAATAAGACATTTCTTTCACGTATTTTCCAAATAATGTTTGTTTGAGAAAACTTTGATAAAAAATTCACAAAAAAAGTTCAATCAATACTCATCGCAAAGATATCCTCCATTTATAATGAATTGATTTGTCGGTTAAATTCAGGTTTTGCTGAAAATTGCTTTTTGTTAAACAAAAAGTGCTTTTTTAGTGAAACTGAAGGGAAGGATAGTTTCTATAATTGCGAAATACATTAACACTTGAGATGATTCCTATGGGTGCGGATGAGATAAAAGTGAAAGAACCGCATCTTTCTTTGTTATACAGTACAGTTGAGAAATTCCAGACTAAGGTGTTTGTCAAATAGAACTGCTGTTCAACATCTGACCTGTCTTATCTTTATAGCCTTTGAATGACAGCAAATAATTTTGTTTATTATATATTTTATTCGTTTGGATAGCTTTCGTATATGTTCTGACAGTTCATTAAAAATATATTAAAATAATCCAAACATATTCGGTAATAAATCAATTCAAATTAATCTAGGTGGGATAGGCTCATTATTAATAGATGACTGGTCAGCAATGCAATCGTTATAATGGTTACAAATAATTCAAAACAAGTATTCGCGTGAATAATGTCATTAGAAAAGGCTTCACAATCACTGAATAAGCTCTGTGTGAATTGGTTAAGACCAGAGATGACTATAAGAATCAAAAAGCGATTAATTATGTCATTGTTATTGAAATAAATTTTCTTTCGACAACTTTTATCACAGTGATAGGCAATGGGGGGGTACAGGTAGGGGTATACCCCTGTGATTTAGGCTGAGGCCTACCCCTCTATTTTTCGAAGTTTTGGAGGAAAAAACTCGAAAATGGGGGCACTTTTGGCCCAAAAGTCATTTATTTTACCCCTTTTGGCAAAATTTTTTGGCTTACCCCCCCCCCCCCACTGTCGTCAGACCCATTGCCTATCTCTGTTTTATCACTAGATCAGTGAAGGTTGTACTGTGCCTGTTCCTGTACTGCACTGGTATATTATAAACTATGTAAATTCAAGTGATTCGATCGCATACTATACATACAATTCAATTCATTTTGATTGAAGATATTTTTGCAGAATTGGATAATTTATGCGGATCTCTGTTCTCGTTTCTGGCCATCTCTGTAGGAAAAATAGATTCAATTTATTGACTGTATATTTGATTAAATGCAGTTTCATTATTGTCGTCCAAACTTATAATGATATATACGTTTAGTTCGCAGTCTTTCTCTGATCTAATCAAATAAATGATATCTTTGGGCGATATTATAGAGAAAAAGAAAAGAATAAGAAATGAAAATACATTTGAATTGAGATTGCATTCAAATAAGAGCTAAGAATTTATTTAGAATCCCAGACTTGTTTTGAGAAGTGATGAGACAACCAGTGATATATCTGAAAAAATCAAAATCCTTAGTTACTTGATTCACCCGGTTAATGAAATTGAACAAAAATCTGGTCAAAACAAAAAGATTTTGATTCAATTCACATTAAAATCATCTTTAATTCATATCAAAGCATAAAATAGTCATTTGAATTGAATTATTTCCATCTAATGTCTGATTTACTCGATTTGCCGAAGGGTTCAGGTCTGACACAGGGCTTAAAATTTCAAATCTAATTGAAATTTTATTCCAAACGTATTCATAAGATATGAATTCAAATCATATACGAAGAACAGTCGGAGAAAATATCTGAATATTTAGTTTCAAAAAATTAGAAAAAACATAACTTTTGAATAATAGCCTGAATAAAGAGATAATGTTCTGATCCTCATATACTGTACTGTAATTATGATATCAAGACTCGAACAGAATATTAAGAATATTCTAGTGTTTGACTGCAAGCGCCTAACAAATTGGTTATTCAAAACCTAATGCACTGAACACTACATATGACTGCAATATATTAAACAGAAATAACATTTCTATTTACACATAAACTCCTTCAGTGTTCAGAATATTGACATTTATAGCAAAGAGTTTATCTTTAATATTGAACTGAATTTAAACATTTGATTATATTTTAGTTGAATAAGGCTTAACATAAATGTGATGTCAGTTCAGTAGATATGATATTTCCAATTCATTCTTCAGTCCATTGAGGACTCAAAATGAATACAAGGATTACAGTATTAATACTCTAAAGTGTTTATATTGCGAAGGAGAGAGTCGGTACAGGAATAGGAATAGGAATAAGAGTATAAGAGTTAATGCATTTTCTCAATACACACAAGACTTTGCTTCAACTCATATGTAGTAAAGATAATAATAATTGGTTTTGATTTCAGAACAGATTATCTAATATTCAATCTGTATATCAATTCTGATGTGTTAGGGCTTAACACCGGAGAAGGCAAAGGAACGGTTAGCTATCGACGGACCCAACGCACTGACTCCACCGAAGACAACGCCCGAATGGATCAAATTCTGCAAGAACCTTTTCGGCGGCTTTGCAATGCTTTTGTGGATCGGAGGCATTCTCTGTTTCGTCGCCTATTCCATACAAGCCGGCACATTTGAAGAGCCACCCGACGACAATGTAATCTAATTTATTCTACATTTTATCGATTATTTCAATACATGTCGAGAAAGAAATCTTTTTATTAATAATGAAAATGAAATTTATTTTACAGTTATATTTAGGCGGAGTATTAGTAATCGTTGTGGTAGTGACCGGTGTGTTCTCCTATTACCAAGAGGCTAAAAGTTCTAAAATAATGGAATCATTCAAGAATATGGTGCCCCAGGTATGCCATTCAAGCATATGGACACAAATCCACTAAATATTTAATTTTATGCTAATATTAGTTATTTTTTCGAAAACATTATTCGAGAAATTATTTTTCTTTTGACTATAAAATCAATAATTTATTTGATAAGTGAGTGTTACAGGTATTAAATTGATTATAGACTGCCAGAGTCGGCTCAGATGCTCAGTTAGCTATTTTTGAAAAGTACATAATTTTTAGAGAACATAATTCAATGGAACCAATGATTGTCACACTTATTGACTGAACAGTACTTCACATAATCTATACTTAATTCTGGAAAACGATGTCTCGCTTTAGAAAATCCCTTAGTCTTCACATTCAACTCAAATATAAATAATACTTAAGTTTACTCAACAGTAGTCTTAAGCCAGGAGTCGCTTATTTTTTCAAGATATGAAATCCAAAATCATTTTTATGTGAGAATCAAAACAAATGAAAGCAATTCTTTGTTAAGACTAAAGTCATTTAACATAAATCAGTTTTGTCTGCATTTGTTTTTTACCCACTTTTTATTTAAAAGCATTTTTCAAATGAATATCACAAATAAAAACATACTTGAGCTGCATTCGAGGAGCAACACTGATAATGAAAATTACAATTATGATGGAAAATTTGAAAATTTTATTTAAAAATGCCAAAATTCAGTGAGAATAAATATATTGTTAAATTAACAAAAGTTATAAAACCGAAACCATTATGGAAAGAATATATTCATTATTTATTGAAAGAAAATAAGTGAAAATGAAAAGAAATGCCTAGAAAAAACAACTTTTCTTGAAACAATAGACTATTTTTTCGATCGTCGTATGTGTATTGCTTCTTAGGCTGATAACCTAGTTTGTCGTGGACTAAATAGCGATGTTTAACATGCCGCCAATATTTTGCCACGAACATAGAATCAAATTTGCGTATGTCTATGGGTCCATTATTTCTGATATATAAAATACTTTTAAGTGCAACAACATTTAACTATTACCTGGCATATACACTCATTATAAGTCAGAAATTTATATTTTAACCATAATTTTTGCTACCATTCGAGTCTAAGGTAAAATGGTGATTATCAGATATTATTATTATATTGAAATATATTAATATTGTAATTCTCCATCACCACCAATTTTAGCCCGAAGGCTCGATGGAAATCAAAAATTATGGTTAAAATACATTTCTTTCTGTCATTTTTTTTTACATGGAGTGTATATATTAAAAACAGTAATATTCTTTTAAACATTACTTTTAATTGTTGTTGAATTATAGCAGATTTATGATTTTTAAGTCAATTATTTTCAACCAATTTTTTAATTATAAACCAAAACAACTATTGCGTATTGCGTCTCAAAATGTTAGTTTACTAATAAAAATATTAAAGAAAACTAGCTCACTCTCCTCTTTTAAACATATTTAAAACAATTTTGTTTGCATAATCTGTACCATTGACTTAATTTACATAATTTTATGCAATTTCTTATTTGAGTGAGTTATTCTTATGCACACGACACGGGTCCCCCTAACATTTCTATGCATTTGCTCCTCGAATGCTCCTCATGTGTGAATAAAAAGTGTAATAAATTGTTGTCAGAAAAGAGTGAAATCTATTAATATAAAGCATTTCAGACAATAGACTCCCTTAAGAATATTCTGGACTAAAATCTCTATTGAAATAAATCGGATAAAAGAAAATTATTTATTCGGAACAATATCTCATATTTTTATATCTATATATCGATTAGTATTTATTATTAAAATATTATATAAATAACAGTAAACTAAAGAACATTTGTCTTGCATTGCATTTCATTGATAGTATGCAACTGTTGTTCGCGGGGGTCAGAAGTACACACATCCGGCAGAAGACCTAGTGGTCGGGGATCTGGTAGAAGTGAAAGGAGGCGATAGAATACCTGCAGATCTACGAGTGGTGTCCGCACAGAGTTGTAAAGTCGACAACTCGTGTCTGACGGGTGAATCTGAGGCACAGTCGAGATCTGCCGATAATAATAGCGATAATCCGTTGGAATCGAAAAATTTAGCCTTTTTTTCGACCAATTGTGTCGAAGGAACGGCCAGGGGTTTAGTCATAAACACTGGCGATCGCACTATTATGGGTCGTATTGCAAATCTGGCCTCTGGTCTGGAGATGGGCGAGACTCCCATTGCTAAAGAAATCGCTCACTTCATACACATCATCACAGGAGTGGCAGTCTTTCTTGGCGTCACCTTCTTCGTAGTGGCCTTCGTCTTAGGCTACCACTGGTTGGATGCGGTCATATTCCTCATCGGTATTATCGTCGCTAACGTTCCCGAAGGACTACTGGCCACTGTCACAGTATGTCTGACTCTGACCGCCAAACGTATGGCCAGTAAGAACTGTTTAGTGAAGAACTTGGAAGCAGTGGAAACCCTGGGCTCGACGTCTACTATATGTTCAGACAAAACGGGAACTCTTACGCAGAACCGGATGACAGTCGCGCACATGTGGTTCGACAATCAGATAATAGAAGCGGACACTACGGAGGACCAGAGCGGCGCTCAGTTCAGTAAAGACTCTCCCGGTTGGAAAGCTATGTCCAGAAACGCGTGTCTGTGCTCGAGAGCCGAGTTTAAGGCCGGACAGGAATTGGTGCCAATCCTGAAAAGAGAGGTCGCGGGCGATGCGTCTGAATCAGCCATTTTGAAGTGTATGGAGCTCTCGGTCGGGAATGTTATGCAATACAGGAGTCGTAACAAAAAAGTCTGTGAATTGCCCTTCAATTCCACGAATAAATTTCATATAACTATTCACGAGACGGAAGAGCCCAATGATCCCAGTTATCTGCTGTGCATGAAAGGAGCGCCGGAACGGATTCTGGAGAGGAGTTCAACCATTTTTATTAACGGCAAAGAATACCCACTCGACCAGGAAATGAAGGACTCATTCAACGCCGCGTACCTCGAATTGGGAGGTCTGGGCGAACGGGTCATTGGCTTTTGTGAGCAGAAACTAAGTGCAGAGAAATACCCGCCGGGTTTCCCATTCGACCCGGATGAATGCAACTTCCCATTGAGTAACATGAGATTCATTGGCTTGGTATCAATGATAGACCCGCCCAGAGCTGCCGTTCCCGACGCTGTGGCCAAATGTCGTAGCGCTGGTATCAAAGTAATTATGGTTACCGGCGATCACCCGATCACTGCCAAAGCCATCGCCAGATCTGTTGGCATAATATCTGAGGGCAACGAAACGGTAGAAGACATTGCACTTCGACTCAATATAGCCATCGAAGACGTCGACCCGCGTCAGGCCAAGGCTGCTGTCGTTCATGGCCAGCAGTTACGCGAAGTGTCTTCCGACCAATTGGACGACCTCTTAAGGAATCACTCGGAGATAGTGTTCGCGCGGACGTCACCGCAACAGAAGCTGATTATAGTGGAGGGCTGTCAACGTCAGGGCGCGATTGTGGCCGTCACTGGCGATGGCGTCAACGACTCGCCTGCGCTCAAGAAGGCCGACATCGGTATAGCGATGGGTATCGCCGGCTCTGACGTCTCAAAACAGGCCGCGGATATGATTCTATTGGACGACAACTTCGCGTCGATAGTGACCGGCGTAGAGGAGGGAAGGCTTATATTCGACAACTTGAAGAAGTCCATCGCTTACACACTCACCTCAAACATACCTGAGATCTCGCCCTTTCTGCTATTCATTTTAGCTGACGTTCCGCTACCATTAGGCACAGTGACCATACTATGCATAGACTTGGGCACAGATATGGTTCCGGCCATTTCACTGGCGTACGAAATGCCTGAAAGCGATATAATGAAACGCAAGCCGAGAGACCCGAAGACCGATAAACTGGTGAACGAGCGGCTCATATCGATAGCGTACGGCCAGATAGGTATGATGCAGGCGGCCGCCGGTTTCTTCACCTATTTCGTCATCCTGGGTGAGAACGGGTTTCTGTTGTGGCCGAACGACCGACTACTGGGTGTTCGCAAGTACTGGGACTCCAAAGCTGTTAACGACGTGACCGACTCGTACGGACAGGAATGGACGTACAAACAGCGCAAAACCCTTGAGTTCACATGTCATACGGGGTTCTTCGTGGCCATCGTTGTGGTCCAGTGGGCGGATCTGATTATCTGCAAAACGCGTCGCAACTCAATATTTCACCAGGGCATGAACAACCATGTGCTCAACTTCGGCCTCGTATTCGAGACCTTACTGGCCGCCTTCATGTGCTATTGTCCGGGTCTGGACAAAGGCTTGCGCATGTACCCATTGAAGCTTGGTTGGTGGGTGCCTGCCATGCCCTTCTCCTTGCTCATTTTCGTCTACGACGAGGTCCGGCGGTTCATACTTCGTCGCAATCCGGGCGGTTGGGTCGAGAGGGAGACCTACTATTGATGTTCTTCAGTGCTGTCCATAAGTTTTTACTTTAAATATGATTTTAGCCATGAATTACATGAATTACATTCGAAGAGAAAGGAAAATAAGTTTCTATTGAATAGAGTCTTAATTTATATTTTCATTTATTTTTGTTTATATTAATATTAGATAAAGAATTTACTTTAAAAAGACCACCTTGCTCACTTCATTTATCTATTTTTTATCTGATTATAATTATTTGTTTTTCTCAATAATTTATGAGAATATGTTTGCAAAACAAGAATTACTAATGAAATGGAGTTTGTGTTTGAAAAATAAGATAATGTGATCTTTGGCCGTCTCTTCCGATACATTAGTATATTCTGTATTCAATTCAAAGAATTTAATGTATTTTTTGCATTAGTTATGTTCGGAAAGACTAATGTTTGCTCTTTTCATGTAATTTGAAGAGACGTGTCATTTAAGAAAGTAGTTTTCAGTGGTATTGAGTTCTTTGGGTAGTTTGTCAACAATTTTTGGTATAATTTAATAAAATATTTTGCTTTTTCAACATTAAGTTATATATAAATTCCGGATCGGATTCTGTAGTGTAGACATCAAACTATTCTGCACTCAAAACGACTGCTTATGGAGACTAAGACTGCCATTAGTTTTAACTAATCGTAACAGAGATTAATATTAATTTAAAGCTTAAAACTCGTTGAAAGTTATTTCACTTCAAAAGTCATTAACAAAAATAAAATAATAAAATAAAAGTTTATTTTAATGAAAAAAATTAACGAAAAAATTTTGTCCATTCAATCAAAAGTCCATTTTTCTATATATTTATAACTTTAAACAACGAGAAGGTGTTATGATTTTGCAAAAAATAACAAAGGTACTTATGATAAATTATAAGCGAAACACAATATTTGAATCTAATTATAAGATTTTATTTAAATTTAATAATAAAAATAAATAAATTTATGATTTGTTTTGTTAACTAAATATATATTGAAATCAAATAATTTTAAATCAAATTTTAGTCAATTATTTTTCTTGTCAATACACACAACACAATCATTTAGTCTTTTTTCTCATTATATTATTTAAAATCACAATTGAATAGAAATAATATACAGAAGTATTAAATATAAATGTATAGCAAAAAAAATTATTTGAAAAAAAACAGATTTAAGTGACGAATAAAAAAAAGAAATTAATTGTAATTCATATTATCGTTTGAACACTTGTGTGAGGAATATGTGGCACAACAGCTCATAATGAATGAAATAATACTATAAAATGAAAAAAAAGAAATTAAATTAAAAAAGATTTAACACAAAAATCTACTGAACTTTTAATTATGTGTTTATTTGACAATTAATTACTTTTAATTGTTTTCTAACTGTTTTCTAATGTTTAATAACTGCATATAAAACCCGTTTATTTGATCTTTGATTAATGAAAACAAGTCATAAATTATTCCTTTTCTGATTCAATGTTAGATAAATGAGCTAAGGATACGACAATTGTGTCCTGGATTCAATTGACATATAAAAGGAATATTTTTTAATTAATTCTAATCCCATACTAATGGCCAGTGATCTTCACGGCTGGCCTTTTTGGCCAATGGTGTCAACGTATTATTTGGGTAGACCCTATAGAGTGCGTATATGCTGTGACATAACTAAGGAGTAGAGCATATAATAGCTTCAGAGTAGAGAACTAAATAAAAAAGCATTGTAAAGTATGCCCGCCGATGTTGCCCGCTTTATGTTGATTTCTAGTTTATCCGCATTTCTATTCATAACATATTTAACTCCGCTCCGGAGGAAAAAGGAGTATATAGTTTTGGTAGGAGTACTCCCCAACCCACCCCCCCCCCCCGAGAGAAGGGAGAAAGGGTAGGCTAGGCTGCAAAGTCCTTTATTAACAACGGCAAAGGATAGGGAAAGGCTGAAAAAGGCAGGAAAATGGCTGAAAATTCAAAGAAATTGCTGAAAAAGGCAGGGAAATTGCTGAAAAAGCAGGGGAATTGCTGAAAAGGCAGGGAAATGGCTGAAAATTCAGGGAAATTGCTGAAAAAAGCTAGAAAATTGTTGAAAAAGGCAGGGAAATGGCTGAAAAAGCAATGAATTGGCTGGGAAATAGCTGAAAAAGGCTAGGAAATATTTGAGAAAGGCTGAGAAATGGCTGAAAAAGGCTGGGAAATAGCTGAAAAAGACATGGAAAGGCTGAAAAAGGCTAGAAAATAGCTGGGAAAGGCTGAGAAATGGCTGAAAATGCAAAGAAATTGCTGAAAAGGGCTAGAAAATTGCTGAAAAAGGCTTGGAAATAGCTGAGAAAGGCGAGAAAATTGCTGAAAAAGGCTGAGAAATGGCTGAAAATTCAGGAAAATTGCTGAAAAAGCAGGGAATTGGCTGAAAAAGGCCAGGAAAAAGCTGGAAAAGGCTAGAAAATGGCTGAAAGGCTAGGAAATAGCTGAGAAAGGCTGGGAAATAGCTGGGAAAGGTTGATAAATGGCTGAAAGGCAGGGAAAGAGCTGAAAAAGGCAGGGAATTGGCTGAAAAGGGCTAGGTAATAGCTTGTAAAGGCTGAGAAATGGCTGAAAAAGGCTAGGAAGTGGCTGAAAAATCAGGGAAATAGCTGTAAATGGCTGAGAAATGCTAGGAAATGGCTGAGGTTTGGAAATTGCTGAGAAAGGCTGGCTGAGAGGCTGGAAAATGTTGAGAAAGACAGGGAAAGGCTAGGAAATTGCTGAGAAAGGCTAGGAAATTGCTGAGAAAGGCTAGGAAATTGCTGAGAAAGGCTAGGGAATGATTGAAAAAGCCCAGGAAATGGCTGAGAAAGGCAAGGAAATGGCTGAAAAGGGCTAGAAAATGGCTTGTGGGTTCAGGATGGAGAAAATGACGGTTAGGTTGTAAACACAAACTACCTTTGGTTACTCAATTTGTAAATCTGTATTACTCGAAATTCTACCGAGCGGAGTTAACGTAATTCTGCTATCAGCCTTGTTTTAATTATCTAGATGATAGTTAATTGTAAACAAGCTCAAATAATAAACAATGGAGAGCATTTGCATTATGAGTATAGATAGCGAACAAAAAATTTAATCTTATACTGAACCCACTTTTCGGTTTGTGCTGTTGATTATTTGAGCTTGTTTACAATTAACAATCGTCT